>VWYP01003296.1:436412-574435 GCA_013400435.1 Pycnonotus jocosus
GTTGGGTTGGTTTGGGGTTTTTTTGAGAGCATCTGTATTCTGTCAGAACTTTGGTAGTAGCTGTCCTGTTACTCACAAGCATGCCTAATTCAGACCTAGAAGCTCTTTTCTAGAGGCAGCATTCTCTTTTTAAAATGTGAAACATTATAAAATTTTCTGCAAACTTGTTAAAAATACAGGAAAAAAAATTGAAAACAGACTTCCAAGCACAAAATCAAGGGAAAAAAAAAGATGTAGGAAATAGAAATAATACATATTTTGACATAAAATTTCTCTCTCATTGTAATCATAAAAACTACCATTTTGTGTTTGAAATGTTTGTTTGTTTGTTTGGTGGTGAGGTGGGGTGTGCAGGCTGGATTTTTGATGTTTTTAACTCCATACTTTAACAACTGAGTTAATCTTCTTTTTGGTGTATCTTTCTTTTCCAAAAAGTGCCAGCAACTCTTGAAATAAAGTCATTTGAGAAATACTGCTGTACACAGAAGAAAACTGAGTTTCATTTCTCATTTATGCTTGTCTTCTGATGAAATTATCTAGTGTTCATCAGCTTTTTTCTCGCACCTTACCCTATCACTAGTGTGGAAGTGCTGCCAAGTAAGTTTTTATATAACACTGCTTACACTTCTGCTTCTTTTGTGTCCTGCTCTGATGAAGCATTCAGGAACCTCTGTACCATTAAGCATGAGTAGGTAATCGAGTTCAGAAAATACACATTTGTTCAGAACCTTTATTAGAAAACCCTTTTTTTTTACTTTCTAGCCTTGGTTCTTTAGACAAATCAGCTGTGACTTTGGTTAAGGTTTTTCTCACTAGCAGTTGCCACATGTGTGTCATACTGATGACCTGTAAGAATGATGAAAAATTGCATGGGAAATTTGTGGGTAAAGGAAACGAAGGAAACTTCACATGTATTTCATGCCTCATTACAATAATCCCTACTTGTCTTCTACCATGTGTCCCTCTGGATCTGTGCCCACCTCTCTCTTCCTATTTGCATAATTTCATTCTTAATGATTTGCCACCATAGTTTGAAATTCATTAGGTGACTTCCCTTCCCTGTCTGATTTGGCAGTCAATTCCATGTATTGATTTTATTAGATATTCTTTTGGAGGATAAGCACCTCTTAATACCTTCTCTGCAGCAATGCTGTCCTGGATGAAACCTATAGAAAACCTCTTAGCAACTTTATCTAATCAAAGCAAATAACAATTAAATGGACCTCCAAGTACATCCTTGCTGTTAATATGTATGTTTATGTACATGCTTGTACACACAAACCTATATTTAAACTCTCTTAAATAAAATCAGTTTCATGATCTTTACTGTAGGGAGATATTTCCAAATATCTGACTCTTCAGACTCCTATGTTCTGTCAGTGTCTCATGTCAGGCTGAGATTTGTTTTCCTGCCCTTTCCACTAAAATCATTGAAATATATTCAGTCAGTCTTTCACATCAGAGGTGTAAATGGATTTCTTGAAAGTTTTTTCTGCAGATAGCAAACGGCAGTCACTTTACAACTTTGACTCCATTGTGGGCAGCAGTCGGGAAGCCTAACACTCCCCCCGAACTTTGAGGATGCTAAAACTGTGTAATGACCTTGCATTCTCAAGGGCAGATGCTCAGCTTTTGCTGGAAGTGCTAACCTACAATCTGTTTATCTCCATACACTATGTACTTGACAGCACTTGCCCAGAAAGCAAGGCAGGGAAAGCATCAAATTTAGTTCCATTTTCCTTTCTGGTAGCCTCAGTGTCCAATGGACTTAAAAATGGTCATCTTTATTTTAATTTTTAGCTTCCTTTGTGCTTCTCAGCCAGTTGCAATCTTAGAAAGCAGCTACAGTGCCAGTGTCAGAATATTCTCATCTTTGTGAAGCCTCTGCTGGAGCGTGAGCTGGGCTCTGGAGTAACTGTTTTCTTCCACATTTTGTTTGTGGAAGTGCATCAGACTTTGGGCTTTCCCTTCAAAATGTAAATTGCCTCCTGTATTTTCTGTCAGTAGGTTTAGACTGGAAGTGCTCTATTTGTTATTCTTTAGTGAGTATGAATTGAGATGCATCACAGAATGCTCAGGAGCACATTGAGGAGCACGTTCCTAATTGTCAAAGGAAGGAGCTGAGTGCAGGGAAAAGGTAATGCCTTTTGTTAGACAGATACACCATGGTCAGGTGAGCCTTTGTTTATATCTGGGGCAGGAACCCGAAGAGAAGTGCTTCAGCACATAAAAGCACATCAGTGTTTTCAGGTTAACATATAAATGGGCTTTACATCCCCAAAGTTTGTTCTTAAGCAGTTCCATTGTTGGTTGGGTTACAGAGGTTCCCTCCCTGAATAAATCGTGCTTTGCTTGCACCTGTAAACCATCACAGCCACCACTGCACTACTGACTGAAGAAAAAAGCTCCTTTGGTTTTAATGTAATCCCTGTGGTTTTTCAAACTGGCACTCCTTATCAAAATAAAACATTAACATCAAATTACTCTGATTCAGTAACAGCATCTATTTTTTAATATGAACTTGTCTGTTCTGTCAGGTAATTGTTTAGCTTCCCAGGGAATTATGTGTGTGTTGCAAATGGAAAAGTTCAACCTTGTAAATCCTTTCTGTGATGAGTCAACAGGAAACCCACTTCTGATTATTAAGAACACCAGGTTTAATAGCAAAATATAATAACACATTGCTAAAATTGACCTTTTGAATGCTAGATTTGCAGCATGCTCAGTCAGGAATCTCTTTATGATGTATAAGAGGATTCTCTCGCTCTCCTCTTACAGAATTACAAGAAGTGTTACTGTCACAGAGGTGCAGTTTCCTTTTGTGGCACATGCTTTGAATTAGCAGTGCCTGTTGTCCACTGTGTTAATATGGGCAAGCTTCTAACGTAATTAGGTAGCAAGTCACAGCTCGCATCCCAAGGAGCCAAGACACCATCTTGATTTATCAACAAGCTAAAGGTTGCTTTGCTTTGGTTTGGTTTTTTACCTTTGCCTTTTTTTTTTTTTTTCCTTGTTAACATATAGAACCACGCTGAGGCATGAAGCACATAAGAAATAGCTAATGGTGCTGAATCAATGAGTTCATTCAGGTTCAGAGGAGAGCTGGCTGTGCTCTCAAGCTGGCAGTGTGCTCTTCTTCCTACACTCCGTGCTCAGTTGGAGTACGGGATGCTTTTGGAGCATCACCCCCTGCTCCATCCATGCTCCTCCTCACTTGTGCAAAAGCCTGAAAGCAGAACCCTGCTGCAGTGGTGTTCTGCCATCCCAAAACTAGAGGAGGCTGAGGGAACACTCAGGCACTTGGAAATGTCTGGTAGTATTTGAGGTGTGCAGTGTAGCTGTCAATGGGGAAAGGGCAAGAAGGGCAAAGTCATCCCCAAAAGGTGGAGTTTGGCCGCTCTGATGAAGTGACTGTGTTGTCCCTACATTACACAAATCTTGCAGTCAGTTCTTCCTCACAGATTCTGTTCTATACAAGTGTCAGTTCAGCCCTTGATGCCTCCTCCCCTCCTCAACTTTTGTTTCTTCCTCTTCCAGCTGCTGTGCTTGAACACCTATATTTCTTCATATCTGTTACCTGCATTTTGGTCTAGACCTCCTGTAAATAGTGAGTGACTCCCTGAAGCAATTCTTACTGCTTCTACTTCTCTTTTCAGTCTTTTATGATCTATCTCAATTGTGACATTTGCAAAAAGATAAATTATTATGGATAGCTGGGCTGTGGGGCAGTCAGATATGGCATGTATTATTTATTTTGAAATATGTTTTTAAATTCTGCAGAGCCTTCAAGTTGCACAGCTTAACTGTTACCTCCCTGATCCTTCCTGTCTGCTATAATTTGTGGCATTTATTTGTTGCATTTTGTTTTAGGAACACAATAGGAACTCTCTGTGGCTGATAGTCTGTCTGGATCTGTGATTTTTCTTTTTGTGGACTCAGAAAGCAAATACAAAACTAATTGTTTAAGAGTTTTCTTTATATTTTCTTCCAAGAGATTGAAGTAAAGCCATGTTACTCAAGGTTAAATGAAAAGTAGGGGACAACTGGGGGTTTTGTTCAATTGTTTTTCACTTGTAGCTAAATAAAACATAAAATAACTACCCTTTTAGATAAATGTGAGCATGTTTTGGACCTTTGTCCTTTAAAAATAAAGTTTGTGAGTAGCTGAAAAGCTAACTATTCTTGTGACCTATCTGGATGAAGAATAGTCCTGGCCTAGAGAAGTTCTGAGCCAGCTCTATGAATTAGCATGCATTAAATGATGGAATCATTTTATTGAGCAATAATAAAATATTGAAGTCAGATGGAAGGATGATGGGGAATTGCTATTTGCAGCTATGAAAGTGATGCATGTCATGTTAACTCCCAACCCAAACAACTCATTCTAAGATTTGCTTTCATGAAACTTAAAATCCTCTATTTTGTCCAATCATCAGCTTTAAACCTGTTCCTTGTCAGTGAAGACAACAAATCTTTTTGCTTGCATCTGCCTGGGGGATGTGGAAAGCCGAGGTGGTCCTGTGTGATTAAATTAGATGAAAGACTTGCCTTCTACCAGTGAGACATGAAGTCTAATCAAGTGAAATGAGTTTTGAGATCTCAGCTCATTTCCTTGGGGAATATCTGCTTACATTACACAGTCACGACACCTAATTCATCACAGTTGATGCAGCTTTGGCTCAGAAGAGGACCTGGGACTGGGTGGCATGGGACTTGATCAAGTCTCCCCCTAAGGAGGAGCTGCTTAGTGAAGTTAAGATACAGCACACTGAGGGGACAGCTTTAATTTTTTTTTTTTTTTAAGATGATCCATATTTCTGTATATTATATCTTTTAGAACAGAGGAGCTTAGGTGGAAAAAGGTAAAAAAAAGGTACTTGGTATTGATTGTAGTTTATAAAATGATTGCTGTATAAATGTTAAAGAACATGCTCCATGATGAGCAAAGTTGAGCTTGTTACTTAATTTTTATGATATTAAATGATGTCTGTGTATTTCTATGTATTAAGATAAGAAAGTAAAGATTATTCTGCCTCCCTGATTAACACTATTTTTGTCTCTTCCAGGGCATTGTTATAACTCCACTTCTGCTTTTGCTTTTTGTAAGTATCATGATATTAATATATCTTTTACTGGGTAATCCTGCACCTATTAGACATTACATTTAAGATGCAAGTTTGGATGGTTTTCACAATGCATAAGTAATGAAGAAGATTTTTTCTGGTCAATATTTGAAATCAGCTGCCTCCCAGGAAGCCATCAAAATGTATCATAGTGAATGTAAACACCACCTACAGTTCATTCCAAGATGACCAAAAGCTGTTGCTCTTACAGAAGTGTAAAATCATATGCTCTTAGGCTGGGCAAAATACAAACATTTTCCAGGTAGGGAGATAATGCAGGAGAGCTCTTGGAGAGCTTTCACTTGCAGGAGCTGGACAGGATTGTACTGATCTTAAGTGGATGAGAACAACTGGAAAAGCACTATTCAGATAAACAGAGCCTTGCTTTTGGGCAACTAAAGCCCATGGGTATTTTTGTGGTAGAGGTTAGCAAGACAGATTACTGGATCCCCTGTGCATCACTGAATGTAATGCTGCTTCATTCCTGTTAGTTCAGTTGTTACCCTCCAGTGAGGGCCTTGGATCTTTGCAGCTCATGGTAGAAAGAAAGAAAGAAAGAGAGGAGACCAAGCTTTATCTTCATGTTTTATAAAGGCATGGATATTAGCATGCAATGGAGAGGCTTTTGCAGTGGTGGTGTCTAGTAAATCCCTTGTCAGATAGGAAGTCTTGGTGCTTGAGGATTTGCTGGCACAAATGATGTGGTGCAAATTGCTGAGGGCTGTGGCTTTGTGAAGAGCAGGGAATGTAGGCTGAAGCATTCAAGGATTTCAAGGAAGACATACATTTTCTTTTATGTTTGTCTCACTGATGGCTTTGTATGTAAGCCAGAACACTGGAAAGGGGGGAAAGTGGGAAGTTGGTCTGAAATAATTTGTACATGGCATGCAAGGGATGCACTGTTTATAGCAGGGATGTCTAAACAACATATGGACTGTATACAAATACAGCAGTATAAACTGGGATAAATAGTACTGTGAGAGTGGCTGTAACATCAACTACTGCCTGAGAATAACTGTGTGGGAAGATTTTTATTTTACTTGAACAAATTGTAATTCACTGAGGTAACTGGGTTTACACACAAACTGCTCTGACTGTATTGTATATATTGATACACACCAGCAAATCTTTCTCAATACACTTGGGACCACAGACTTACTGTAGGTTGAAAAAGATAACTTTTCTTAAACAAAAAAAAAATGGGTGTTTTGTTATTCTTGCACTGAATATGTTGATTCAGGATGGTCTGCCTTGCTGTTTTCCAATCCTCTTCCCTCTTGTATATAGAAGGTGTTTCTTCCACAGGCATTCATTCAGAGACCTGTGCCTTTGTTTCTAAGTTTCAACTTTAGCTCTTTTTACTTTTGCTCACTGGCAGCTTTCACTCTGCTTTATCTCACTGAGTTTGGTGCACTGAATAGTCAAAAGGGGTATTTTCTGCAGAAATTGAAATGTTACGGAAAGATCTGTCTATCTTTTCAAGCAAGATAAAGTTCTTTTCTTTGGTGTCTTTATAGGCACATAACAAGATATTCTATCCCATAAATTGCAGTTTTCACTGTTCCTTCTTAGAAGAGGTGGTAAAACTTCTTATGTGCAAGAACAGGAAGGCAAATCATGTCTCTGTGCTTCCTACCAGCCCTGGAAACATTTGTATGAGAAGTGTAAAATTCACCTTAATTGTTGGGTGGTTTATAACTTGACATGGACTTGTTCTTCTTGAGGAAGATACACATGTGAATTGCTTTGTCATCAGAGTGACAAACAAACTAGTCTGGGGATATGGGGAGTAACAAAAATTGTGGATTTTTGTCACAAATCCCAAAACTTGAGGACTTCTGTTGTGGTATGTAAATGTTGAAAAGTTCTTGAGGTCTTTGTTGAGGGTTTCACACATGAAGAGCAGCAGGACATTTTGCTGAGGTCTGCCTTCTCTGAAGGTTCAGTTTATCGGGTAATTGGTATTTAGGACAGCTGAACGTGCACAACCCGCGTTCCCATGTCCTGTGACAGTCTGTGGTTTGGACTGCTGAAACCTCTTTTTCTTGTGAACATCTCCAGCTTTCCTCTGAGTTTCCTCAATGCATCTGGCCTGGTGAGCACATAGTGGATTCAGGCACACAGTTCACATGTTTCTGTATGCTTGCTTACAACCTGAAGCTTCATCATTTCATGTGGTAATGTGGAGTTACTGTGGAGTGAGAAACACTGACTAGAAAATTCCTGGTTATCTTTTCTGAACCACTCATCAGTTTAGTCATGCAACTTAGCTTTAATGCCTAATTAATAGAGGGTGGAATTTTCAAGTTTCAAAATAAAACTTCTATTTACCTCTACAATAACTGAGCTGAGCTGCTGAATGCTGTTCATGGACCTTTCAAGTTAATCAATGAGTTTTAGTTCCTGAATCTGGTACTTGTGAGCATTAATTCTTCCACAGAGTTGTGCTGTGATAGTCTGAATGCTCTGTTGCATTAGTGTTCATATTTGTTATTCTCCCTGTGTACAGTGCATAAAATACCTTTAGTGCTGCCAGAAATAAAATACATTGTTGTCTATTAGCTTGTTTTTGTTATACAGCTTAACCTGAGGTAGCACTTATTGTTTATATTTTGCCCAATGTGCACTAGAGAATATAATGTTCTGAGCTGCCTTTTTGTTCATAGTTTCCCAGTAATTTAAGTATAAATTGTCTAAACAACATTGATAAAGGCATGTTGAAGCTATAATAAATAATGCATTTAATGCAAATAATTTATCATCTTAAATGAATGGTGTTGAAGAGGAAGTCAGTTACATTTCTGAAAAGTATCTTTCTGCTATGAAACTCCTGGTTTAAGCTTACTCAAAATTAACATTCTGAGAGGTTTGGATTAATTTAATGAAGCCTTAAATACTATACCTGTAATTACTGGACTGTATGAGGATGCTTGGCTAAACTTTGTGCAGAATATCTGACTTTGTCACAGATACCTCTGATTAACATTTTGCCTGATAAGAAGATATGGAATCTTTCTTCCCAGATATGTTAATCAGCAATATCATCATCCTCATGTTAACCCTTGTTATTAACAGTTAATTTGCCATATTCCCAGCAAAGATGTTACAAAGGGCCATTATATGCCGCATATAACTGGAGTTCATATATGTGGTGAGCACAAACAAAGCAAGTTAAATCTGCTTCAAGTTAGCATGAGGTTATGATGTTTGATATTTCTTTGCAGCACTCTGCAGTGCTTCATTAACAATGATTAGGAGGCTGTGGACCAAAACATTCAGAGAGTGAGGCTGTCCATCTCCCTCTTGTCACTTTGCACACTTAGCTGAAGCCAGAGTAACAGATGGATCATGAAAAATTTTAAAGCAGAAAAATAAGTTTTGTTTTCTCTAAGGTTAGTTATCAAAGTAGCAAAAGTCTGAAGTGTGTGAATCTATGTACTTCTATTGACAGCCATCAAAAATGTTAGAGATAAGTCAGTATTTTACATTTTTATGTAATTCACATTCTTCAGAAGCAGTTAACGTGGCATGTTAAAGACCCAATACAAAATTCATGTGTATTTTTAAAGATACGCTTGGCAAACCCTCTGTGTGACTGTCAGGCATTACTCCCCCATTAGCTCTTTTGCCAATAAAACTACCATGACATTTGTGTCAAAAGAGAGTCTTCCCAATGCTTTATCAGCTTGCTCCTGTTCTTGATTTCTGAATTTCTATTTTTATGTTGGCGTTGTAGTGATGATGTCATAAGTACTAGAAAGTAGCACTGCTGAAATAATTCAGGAGTAGACAAGTGAAGAAAATTAATGCAAGTAGAGGAGAGAAAAGTGAAATAAATAAAGTAAAT
Source organism: Pycnonotus jocosus (assembly GCA_013400435.1). Classification (NCBI taxonomy): domain Eukaryota; kingdom Metazoa; phylum Chordata; class Aves; order Passeriformes; family Pycnonotidae; genus Pycnonotus; species Pycnonotus jocosus. The sequence goes on from VWYP01003296.1 coordinate 445,383, forward strand.
GAAATTAGAAGCTGATTTAAATGCTGAAGAGCTTTCACTTGTATTCACAATCTTCAGATTAAAATATGGGTCCAAAAGTTGTTGATGCGTCTCAGATTTTTTATCAAGTCTACTCCATTAATTCAGATCAATCTGTGTATTGAAAGAAGCTGCCAGTACTTTTTTGTTTTTAAACAGAACTTCTACACACTATGCCTTAATTTTCTTCTCAAGCACTTGGTAAATGAGAGTTGATAGCAGTCAAATGAATCGTTAAATATGCAAATATCTTAGTAGCTGGAAAGCCTTGGAAGTTGATAAGGAAGTTGCAGCTAATGGATTTCACTGGTATGTGACAAAAGGCTGATTACAGTTAGGGGGGAAAGGCAGGGGGAGCAGCACAGTGCATTAGCTATTAACAGATCAACTCATTCATGTGGAAGATTTAAAGTGCATCATTATTTCTACCTGGTTATTTACCTCACTGTTTCTTTTCTTCTTTAATCACTGGGGAAACAAAATTCTCTGATCTGATCCAAACTCTTTACAATTAACTAGAACTTTTGAATGACTGTTGTGAAATATTTACTTAATCATTTTATTGGTTTTTTTCCACATGCACTTTTATGGTTTTGTTATTTAAATTGGAACAAGTAACAGAGAATATTTGGGGTCTTCCTTGTTCCTCACTCACACACAAAATACTGTAGATTTTTCTACATGCTTTTCTACATGTTATTGCTCTTGAGATTTTCATCTATATGAAACTAGGAGAGCCTTTCAAGGACACAACCTGCTTCAACATGGGCAGAAGTTAACATCTTTAATAGGATCATAGAACCAGGCTACCAGAGAATCCCATCCTGATTCACCCAATCCACCTCTTTTCCATGCTGTGTAATTCACCTTAGCACTGAGCATGATCCAACCTAAAAATAAGGATTTTTGCTCTCCCTCCATCCTTGCAGTACTAGAAACTTGTGTCTCTGATAAACAGAAAACTTGTTTCCAGTAAATACTAGTTAAATATGTGAAATCTATTTGTCTTTGTTGCCAGTGTTATACATCTGAATAGCACTTCTCTGAAATTTATCACCCTGGCTCTGACTTTCTCTTTGCCAGCCTTCAGTCAGCTAGGCTAAATAAACCATGCATTTCTAATCATTAAATTCATAAAACAAATCCCTTAATCTGAAGTGTTTTGTGCACCTGCTCCAGTTTAATTCCTCCTTCAGCCCAGGTAATACAAATCCTGCACAGTTGTAATTTGCTTCACCAAGGGCTTATCCAGGCCTCATGCAATGTCTCCAGTATCCCCTATCTCAACTGATTTATTTCTTCTGGTACATCACAGTTTTCTTTTCCATGGATAAATAATATTCATGGTTCTTAACTACCCTGTATTCACCAATCTATGTCTTTCCAGCTAGTCAGCCCCTAGTTTGCAGCAGAATTTTTGGATGCTAGTCCTTAATTCCCAGCTCTCCAAGGGTATTAATCTAATTCCTGTTTAGGTGTTTCTGGGTTGTAAACTTGATCTTGTTTCTGTACATTAACCCTCCAGATCATTGCACCACAGTTAACTGGAAGAGTAGCTCTGGTGTATTTCAGATGAAGAATACCTATGGTTATTTTTAAAGCTCTATAAAAGGTTTTAAAATCTGTAGGTGTGTTTGGATTGGCTTGGTATTTAATGTGTCATAGGGGAACCCAAAGGGGATTAGGCATCTGTGATCACCTTAACAAGGGAAACCCAGAATATACAGTCTCAAGCCAGGAAATAAAAAAAGAAGTCAAGATTGTCAGCTTTTGTTTTTCCATACTTCTGAATGAGAAACTCTATTTTTTTTTATTTTTTTAATTTGACAACAGAACTGGAGGGTATATGTAGACGAATAGATACTCTTTCATTTGTGCCAAAGCAACTCCCACAGCCACACAAGTACATAGAATATGCTAATATATATATAGTTATTTAGCAGAACTGGGGACTTAAGTTTAATTTTTAAGAATAATAATGAAAGATCTCTTTGTTAAAATACATGACTACCAAAACATTGGATGCAATCTCTGTTGTACCTTCACCACTTTCTGAGGGAAGAGACAATTTGCAGTTTTTGACATTATTCTTAAATTTAAACATTTAGAAATGCCATTCTCACTGACATGCCTCCCCTTCCCTTCCACCCATTCCAGGTGGATTATTTCTGTACCAGTCAATGGCTTCTGGTCAGTGGCTGGGAGCTGCCATCTCTTACACGGCTTCTCTGCCTTACCGAGATGTCCGAATGCTGTGCATGTGCATGCCTGTAAAGCAGGGGGGTGGGAAGGACACCCCAGTGACCTGTCAGCTCTGCTTAGAGTGTGTAGGAATGACCTCTTTCCACCTCCTACCTGAAATCTGGGCACTGTGGAACTCACTGGAGCACATCAGCGCTCTTCCAACTGCTCCCTGTTTCCCAGAGCCTCAGCATCATTAGTGCCCATGGCAGTTCCCATCACAGCATTTCCATTTCTGGCTTACTGAGGAAGACGTGGTTATTTTTCTGCTGTACTGTAACGTGTTGCAAGGCCTGGTCAGGGTAAGGGCTTTGGAAAGAGTCTAAAGCAAAGGAGGGCTTTGTTCAGCTGGTAACTCTTGTTCATTGCCCTTCATCACTAAACTGGATCCCATCCACACCTTTTCCAAAAGTGCGTTGCCTTCCGTGGCCTTTTTATAATGGGCCTGCCATTCACAACAGGATATAAAGGGATTAGGACATGGGGTATTCCAGACAGGCCCCTGAGGCAGCTGGATCTGGGCTGGATGAGAGCAACCAGAAGCAGTGACACTACAGCGTTGAATGCAAAATTTAAAGAGGGTGTCAGAGTAGCCAGATCTTTCCACCTGAATGTGGAAAAGAAAAGCTTAAAATTGAATCTCTTGTGTAAAAGAGCAGCCGGTTGTGCTCCTCCCCAACAGTTCTGCCCTCTTTTCACCCCTGCCTCATCTCCTCCTCTGTGCTCAACAGCTGGTGAGGCTGAAGCTGGTTGATGGTGTGTGAAGAGCACAAAGACACAACCTGAGGAAGCATTAATTGCAGGAGAGCACTGGGAGAGTAAAAGCCACCCCCGAAGGACAACCTGCTCCAAAGTGGATGCGTTGTGTGCAGCACATGTGTCATTGGGCCGTAATTTGGTGGGATTGGGAGGCTGTGTTCCTTCAGAGTCCACAGCAGTGTAGACATGGGAACACTCACTGTGATACCCGCCTGGTCAGCCAGAAAGATGAGAATGGAGCATCTGGCTTGTGGAGACAGTCTAGACTGGGAGATGGAATTGTCTTGTTTTTGTGCAAGGAAGGTTGGGGTTTGCCCTTTGTTTTTTTCACCATATCCAGTTAAATATAGCCTTTTAATTAAGGATAAGCCAGAGTTTCTACCACAAAGTCATAAAGAAACCCACTAAATTATTTGTTGGGGTTTTTTTTAAAACAGGCAGTCTCTTGAGAAGGAAGGTCCAGGACTAAATTAGCAAGAATACTGCAGGTCAGGTTTGAAGTACTGCATGGTGACAGAATTGTTTGGAAAGATTTGCCTAGAATTATCTTTCTGCTTAGCTGAGTTGCCCTGCTGAAATCATTCAGATTATTGAAGTGAAAAGTGTCTTTCCCCAATCAAGAATTTTCAGGGACTTTTCTTGAATAGTGAGTCCATAAAAGCAGGGCTGGCTTATTACTAAACCTTTAACTGAAATGCTGCTGTCCAGAATGGTGTGTAACAATCTGTTGACAATATCAAAAAATTTAAAAAGTGTTCCAAATAAGCATAGAAAACGTGGTGTGTTATTTTTGATTTCTTTTTCATTAAGTGGCACATTTTATCTACCATACATCATTCCAGTTGGATAGGGGTGGCATTTTTTCAGCTATAAATCAGCAGTTTGATTTTATGATGTTTTTATGCCAGTTCTTACAGCAGGTCTGTTTGCCATTGAAGAAAGATTCATTTTTAGGCAGAGAGATTACTATAACAAGGAGGGCAGCCAAAGATAATCAACCATATTAATATAATACTAATTTCTATGCAATCCACATCATCTAGGTAGATAGTTTTTAAAAAAAAAACCTTCAGGACAGCCAATGGAGCACAGAATTTAGCTTAATCCAACTAAAACCTGAGCAAAATCCTATTTATTCCTTCAGACAGAATATTTGCATTTTGTAAGTGTGTAGGAAGGTTTGATTAACATTATATCAAGATTTTTGTTTCCTCTGTTCCTCAATTCTCACTTCTCTTTCTCAAAACAAGCATGGTGAACATATCCAAAAGAAATGTTCAAAGGAACTCTGGAACCCAGGCAATGTCTGAGAGTCCATAGGACACTTAGAGTTGTGAGCCTGATGAGTTTTCATGCTGAAAATGTTGAGGAGGCCCTAGTGAAAGTATGCTTCCATTAGCTCTGGGTTGTTCAGTATTTTTGATTCCTTGAGATTAGCCACCATGTGTCCAGAGTCTGGGTTAAAATGTCCTTATTTTCTGTGTGATTGGGAAGTTCATGCCTTCAGCCTATATCTTCTGTGTTTTTCTTAGGAAATAGATTTAAGGTTAAGGTAATACAAGAGTTGATAGACAGAATCTAACAGATAGGTTTTGATAAAAAGCATCCCACTGAAATTATTGTCAAAATATACAGAAGGGAAACACAGCTTAGAAATCTGTTTGAAGACATAATATCAGTACTTTTAATTCCATTTGTAATTTTGTGAAAAACCACAACAGAACAAATACCAAAAGCCTCACATCCAAAACAGAACATATCCATATATATACACAAAGTGCTTAAAAATTCCCAACAGTTTGAAGACACTACATTTGAAGTAATATTTTAAAAAGCTGGCAAGACTGTGCCTTTTTCAGCAGTTTGTTATGCTCTTGAATGGTTTTTCATTCCTGACTTAGAAACTGAATATGCATCCACTGAGCATAAAAGTTAAAACTAGTGAGCAAAGTCCAATCAATGTTTTTATAGAAAAAGCACAGGAGTCACTGCCAAAGTGTCACAGTTCTGTGAAGCTGTGCAAGTGTCCTGGCTTGCTTAGATTGGACTCCTTTGTGGCCCAGGCAGATTTTAAAGTTTAAAAATCCTCACTTTCACTTGAAAAGGCTTCCTGGAATACACAGTAAGTAATGCTTTTAACTCCTCAACACGTAACAATAAGCCCAAATACAATTTGAAAAACTGAGAACCTTTTAAAATTTCAGGAGCTCCTTACTAGAAGTAAAACAACATGGAGATCATGCATGGGGGATGATGGGGGTCTTTGCTCTCTGTAGGGAAACACTCAGAGTGCCCCATGTCCCTTGGGAATGTGGCTGCACTGCCAGACTTTGGGTGGTCATGGGTCATCTGAATCTTCCTATGGAAGCTTTTACTTCTCCCTCTTGACTCTGTGGGAAATTCAGGCTCCCTTAGTCCCTACCTGCAGACCAAAATTCTCAGCTGTGGCATCATCCTCAGGTCCCCTCCCATGTGCCCACATTATTGAAGTTGGAGGTGATTGTGACGAGATGTAATTTATAAGCGGTCAGACTGAGTCTTAGCTGATGTTGCCAGGTAAGGCAGCACATAGAAAACAGCCAGATCCTGTATGTTCCTCCAGAGAATTTCCACCCAGAGTGTATTCAGAAAGGGGCATATGAAATCTGATGCTATTTGCCTGCACCAAAAGCTCAGTTTGTCCAGAGACATCCCCACAGGCGTGTTCTCCCATTCCCAAGCAGTGCATGTACAAATGTACAGGTACAAAAAAGCAGTGCAGTTGTACATTTCTGTCTAAAGTAAAATACTTCACTGTATAAAATTTCTGATTTTTCTGTTCTTCAAATTGATGAAGAATCTTGTTTTATGCCAAACCCATTTGTATGGCCAAATGTTGATTTTTCAAGGCAGGCTTATAGAAAGTTACTAGATTGCATGATCACCTTGTCTGTCATGCAGGTAGCTTGGAAAGGAAGATAAGTGTGAAAAGTATAATCCAATCTGAGTATAATTTATGAGAATGATGTATGTGAGAATGTTTTAGGAAATCAGCATCATTTAGATGGTGCTGAAAAGATTCTGTATTCTGTTGTCGTTTTGAGACTCTTTAAAGTGAAGTGCAAAATATAAGATAGAGTGGATCTGTGAAAATCTTAATGTTGTGTCCTTTGCCTCATCATGAAGCGTTTATGAGAGCTCTTACAACGTTATTAAGTCTTCTAAGTGTATGTTTCTTAATATGTGTTCTGTTGCTGTTAAAGGGATGCTAAATTACATTAAAGTTCCAATTACCTAGCCTAAACAAGTCCAGTCAGAATGTAAAAAATTTTCCTAAACATTCTGAAGCAGGTTCCAAAAATCCCACTGACTGTGTGTGTTCCTGTTTTCTACCTGCATCTTAAAAAATACTTCTAGCATTTAAAATTATAAGTGGAGAGATTGTCTTAACAAAATAATAGTTCTGTATTTCCAGTATATCTCTTTTTTAACAGCACTGAAATAAAACATGTGAATGTTGTCTTCACTATTTCATTATTTTTATTTATTTATTGAAATAACTACACTGACTTCTGTTGCTTGATGTTTGTATAAATGGTAAATAAGTCAAGCTAACTGTTTAGTTAGGAGGATTCACTCCCTGTCTCTTTAGACTATCATCCTACAAATGCTTATATAATTTACTTGGCATATATGTGTAGCAGGTCTTCAATTAAATGAATATTGATGGAAATATTACCCTAGGTTATAAAATAATCAGAGATTGGTTTAGTTCTCTTTTGTGGAACACCAAGTGCTTTATTGTGACTTAACTATTAAACATGTGTGCAGCTACTTCCAGTGCACATAGTTCCTAGTTTTTAATGTGTAAAATAAAATGCATATTAATGTGTGATATCTATGTATGATATTTGCAGACACTAAGAAAAAGTGCAATGTTAATGGTATGTCTTTATTTTGTAGCTTGGATCATCCTCCTCTGTGCCTTTTACATCCATATTCTCGCAGCTGTTTATGACTGTTGTAGTCCCTCTTATTATTGGACAGGTATGTCTTTTAAATATACATTCTTATTTAAAAAAACAAGATAAAGAGAGCTATCTGAAAGACAGACTGGCAACCTGATAAGCTGCCACATAGGAACAGCCTCAGGATAGTGAAGTCTAATATCAGGGAAAAGATGCTACAGTGCTCCCTGGAGCCACATTGATCTTTGTTGAGATTGAGCATCTGTCCCTCACCACCACAAACATACGCTGCTGCAGAGCGAGGAGGGAGCTCGTGAACATAAAGTGGGAAAAATGGCAGCCCAGGCTGTGAGAAATTCCAGCCCCATACAAATGAGCTTTGAGAATACTACACAGTCCTTTTGTCACATGCCCTTTGCCTGGGGGTGAAGGAAGTCCTTCCTCCCTGTGTAGTATCTACTAATAATTACAGAAATAAAAAAATCTCAACATTAATAAACATTTAAAGGCTAAGTGGTCACAAGTTAAGAAATCATAAAATTAAGGCTGCTCGAGCCATTTTGCTTATGCTGTGCAAATAAGGGGTTGAGTTGCATGACTGGCAACTATTTTTACATGACTTCTCTATCATGTTACACTGGATGGAAGATATTTGTGAAATGTTATTCAACATTTATTTTTATGCTCATTGTTCATATGTTCACACAAAGTCTTATTTTTCATGGCATATGATAGAAAACTTCCACTGAATATAAAAGATGTTAATCGGATATATAAAGTTTTCTGTGATCATTGTCTCTGTAGTGTCTGTTTGTTCACAAATGTTAATATTAGGGTTTTTTTCTCTCTTGTCATTGTGGGAAACCACAATAGTAAGACCAAAAGTTGTCATAACTGTTGTCACTGTTCTTGGACACTAAAACACCTTAAGTCTATTCTTTACTTACTTGTAAGTATTTGCTGTTCTCAGCCATTCGGATTGCACAGAGGGAATGTTAGTGGGATTTGCAGCCCATTCTAGCGTTCAATAGGAACCTTCTGAATTTTGTCTGCATAAAGCAGACTTGAAATGGAAGGCATGGTTAAAATACAGGCAAATGAAAGCAGAGGCTACAAAGGAGCACCCTGGACAAGGTTAAGAATATCTGTCATTGCCTGTGCTACACAGGATAGTCAATCAGTCTTGTATCAGACTATAATTGCACATTTCAAAATTGGCATGTACTGAAAGTTAACAAGTTCCTTTTGAAGTTTCTTTTGATTAAAAACACACATTGAAGTCTAATAAATGGATGAGCATGATAAGCGTGACCATAGTCATCAGCATCACCACCCATGTAACCTCTCTGCAACCATATCATCTGGAAAATGGACATTAGCTCTGTGTCCCTGAAGGCTGTGGAACTGCTCTCATGCTTTTAATTAGATGCCAAAGAGCTTCCTTATTAATTAGGACAAAGGGTTGCTGATTAACCTACCTCTGCATTGCGTTCTTACCTCATCAAAATTAAGTGTCCCCCAAAAGCAGACAAGCAAAATACTTGAAGCCTCTTCTGAAAGGTCCAAGCACTGGAGGCTGTCAGTTGGAAGCCTTAGGTGGAAATTTATAGGCAACAAATGCACGATAGCAGATTTAGCAATAAAGTGTCCTATAGCCATGGAGTATCAGCATCTGTGCTGCTATGTAACAAGCCCAAAGATGATGGTAGATTGCTGGGCAAAGTGATGGCAAAATTTCAAGAGAACTTTCATCTGTGTATATAATGGAATGTTATTTTGGAAAGATGTTATAAGAAATCGGTACACGAGCTAGTTGGTGGAGTTGGGTGTTCTTTCAGCTGTAAGAAGTGATAAGGCTGAGTATCATGAATTGAGCAGTAGGCATATGAAATAAGTGCTCTGTGTGATCATAAGATTGAAATCAGAACTGTGATGAGACTTGAATGAGATGGGATTTAGGAGTTCTGACAAAGACTGAAAGAAAAAATAGAGAATCTTAAAACTTGTGTAACCCAATGAGAAATTAATAGTTTGGATTTTTATAAATACACTTCAACAAGAAATAAGATGATTCTTTAAAAGAATTTGAAGCAGTTTCTGAAAGTGAAAGGTCAACAGAAGTAACTCACATTCCTCTAAGCATAAAGACTGTTTCTGAAATCACTGCACTTGACTATATCTGTTCAGAGGATGTGGAAGAGAAGAAATGCTAATGACAGCTACAGATCAGAAATGCCAGTGGTTTACATTGATTGTCTTGATTAGGTAGAGCTGCACAAAGGCAAACCAGCCTGCCCAGATAGGAATAGGAGCCATTTCTGAAGGTGGATATCCAAAAGTAATGGGCAGGAGTCAGGGAAGACAATTAGCAAGAAAAGGACTGATACCAAGAGATCCAGTGATAGGTCTCCTTGCCCTTCATCTGCTCCAATTCATTGGGAACTTTTGCCTGTTGTTCATAAAGCACCACTGACATATCACTGAACTGTTGCCTGACATGTGGCACAGGGACATGTTTGTGAATCACAGGTCTCTCACTCTGAGGGTCCAGATGTGTTAGGAGATAATGGCCCACCATTCCTGGATGACACTTTCAGCAATTAATTTGAATTTATCATTTCATGCCCACATCAATTCCTTACCACTTGCAGTCATACTGTTCAGCAGAAAAGTCAGTGGAAGGATGCCTTTTAGAGTTACCTGGTAGCAAAGAGCTTGATTGGGGGAAAAAAAAATCCCAAGCTTGAAACCTGCCTGCTTGGAGGATTGCTTCTCCTCAGCCTTCCTAACTCATCTGTGATCAACAGAGGCCTTAAGCTCAAACCCCACATCAGTGTAAAACAGAGGAGGCTGCTTAAAGGAAGCGTTCTCCAAGGGCTTTATTTTCCTTAAAAAATCTTGCCTCTGGGAAAACCTGTGTTGCCTAAATGCTCATTTCCTGAGCAGGCTGCAGAGCTGCCTGTTTGAGCAGCCCCTGGGATATAAGCAAAGCAGATAAGAAGGTCCTTTTAGATTTGTTGTATTTGGGGGTTTTTGTTTGCTTTATGGCAAAACATGTCAAGAGTTTTGGTTGCTTGGCTGGCTTGTCAGAATTTTTGATGATGGCAGGGAGAAAGAAATCACAATAGTGTAATTGATGCTTATTTACTACTGTTTTTTGAACAATTTTTTAAGCTTTTTTGGACTACTATTGGACAGGAGTCAAACATGCTCTTCTAGCTGCTGACATTGAAATGAGTAAAGTGCTGCAAGTACAGGCTCTGCTCAGGTGGTGGCCCATTCTTTAGGGAAGGAAAGGACTGTTAAAGAAGGAAGAAGATACTATGTGATCAGAAAGGCATGAGTCTCACAGACAGCAGTGATTGATTGATGGTCCCCAGTAAGGAGAATCACTCTGTTCTTTGTCAGAGATGTGCAGGTTGTCTGAACCTAAAAAATGCTGTAGCCTGTGTCCTCAGTGTCTACAGCCATGTTCTGCTAATTGACAGGCTGATGTTACTCAAATCAGTATTGATAGTAGAATATTGCATTTGTATTTGTAGAGTAATGAATAAGACCCCTCTGACAAGAGGTCTCAAAAAGGGACACAATCTATAGTATTTTATAAAAGATCTAATTTACTATAAGCCTTGAAGATCTGTAGTGGGTAAGAGCTTGTTATTTGTGCATCACTCTTGTATACCTCTAAGGGGAATCTGAGAATACTTGTTATATGATAAACATGGTGATAGATATTTCATGGAAAAGATTTTTGAATCTGCTCTGGCAGCTTGAAGTTCTTATTATTTTTTGTCTGGGTAGCAGAGTTCTGGGTAAGATTGCTGCTCTCGAGCTGCTGTGATTTTCCTACAATCATTGTTTCCCTGTCCATAGATATTAGTAATACTTTTAGTCATCAAAATGTAAAGTTTAGAGAAATATCCAAGCAGTTTCATCACAACCAGTTGTGAGATTTAGCTGGAGAGTGTTGTTTCTTTGCTTATTTTTTCCTTCTGAAGTGACAGATAACAGGAACAGTGAAACCCACTGCAAGGCTTCCTTTCCCCTTTTTGCAGACTTTCTCCATTCCCTACACCTAAGTGCTTATGACAGACTTTTATTTTATGTTTTATATTAAAGAGTGATTTATGATTAAATGTTAATGAAATAGAATTTTCACCGTGCTTTCATTATATTCTACTAGTTTGAACATTTTTCAAAGCAGCACACCAAAACCCACTGTTTTCTATGAATAAATAATAAAAAGCTTGTCTGTACATTATCATTCATGCATTCTGTAGTTGCCCCATTGGTGATTTGTCTGCCAGTGTAAAGTGGGCACTTCACATTAAACAGACCTTAACTAAAGCTAAAATTAATGTTATGATTCTGTATAGTTCTTCTTCCCAAATCTATAAAATGAAACCGGTTGTACAGAAATCCTCACTGAATCTCACACACACAAAAAATCTTGATGTCCTACAAGTAAAGGATTTTAAGTGCCTTCTGCATCGTTGCCCAAAATGTTCCAGAGGAGCCCTATCAGCATTTGAGAGCTGTGCTTATAAACACAAGTCTAAAAGGTTGCTATGTTGCAATACAAGTTGTAAGTGAAATTGAAACTAAAAAGCTTAGCAAGGTATTTATTTTTAAAGAATGAGAAATGGAATGGGGAAGGTAGGTGGCAGTTGATGGGGAGTAGAAGGAATTGTTTAACTAAGGTGGGGGAGACAAAAATTAACAGAACTGTTATTAAAAAAAGAGAGAGAACAGTGTCAAATTTTTTCTGTTCTTGTATATTAAATCCACATAGAAGTAGCCCTGATTCTCTTCAAAGTCCAGGGGAGCTGCAGGGAGGAGAGACAGCCTGGGAGATGAACTCTCCTAGGAGCTTGTTGCAGAGGACCAAAAAAGCAGATAAACAACCTTCAGAGCAAAGTTCGTTCCCTGCTAACACCTGACTCAGGCAACAGAGCCTCATTTCCACGGAATGCAAAGTATGAACATGCTGCTGCTGCAGGCACCCTTCACATTTTTACTGTGTTGTGCCTGTTCATAAGGTTTTCAAGCAACAGTTGTAAATTACCCCAAACTGTGCAAGTTAATTTTGAAAATGGCCTCATGTGGTTTTTCTAAACCTTGCTTTAAAGGTGTACACGTGTTGGGAGCTACCTCTTGGGAGGTAGTTTACTCTCTTGGGAGTAAGGAGTAGGATAGCTTTTAGGGGAGTTTGGTAAGCTGAGGGGAGAAAACCAAGATGCTTGTAGAAAAAGATTTTTTTTCCCCTCAGATTGCACAAATGGCTTTTTCCCACCTCATCTTCAGAAAAGAACTGTTCAGAAAAGAAACATTAGATTGCACACTCTGTAGCATAAGGGTAGATTTGACATTTGTTGATGTCCTGGGAAAGCAGGTGAACCATCACAAAGCAGTTTTCAGGAACAGAAGGAAATTTATTACTTTACACAGGTAAAATCCCTCTAAAATTATCAGGACAGGGTCTGGCTGAAGTGGTGCAAGTTTTGCTTTGGAAAAGGGTCTGAGCATTTGAACTGGCATGCAGACCTTGTGTATATGGAAGCTGGTTATGCTATAGAAATCTGTGAAGGATGTCCATCTTAGCATCTTTTCTACAACCCAGTTAATCTCTCTTCCATTCCAGGATCTGATTCTTTATACTGGCTTTTACAGCTGCTGTCATCTTAGTTGATTTTCTTCCCAATTTTCTCACTTTTCATTTTTTACAGGCTTCCCTGACATAGTTCCCAATATCCTATGCAATTGTCTTTCTTGGTTTGCCATCACTATGTAAGAAGAGATATGGAAAATTTTCCGGACTGTTGAAAATATCTAGCCTGACTCGAAGGTTTTCAAAAGAAACTTTTGCAATTTTAAGTTCATTGCAAAAGTCTGTTGCTATAGGTAGTAATAATATTAATTAAGAATGAGTTAGGAGGCTTACCTTAGAAGACAAATTAGGTAAGGTAACTGCTGCATTTAGGTGTGGTGATAATCCAGCAAGTTTCAGCTTGTTAACTCATGTGTTTGAACACAAGGAAAAGGTGACTTGTGTTTCTGTGTTGAGATGGTAAAGCCCCAGGTGTTTTTCCCAGGTATTTAGAAGAACATACCAATACATAGTAAACAAAAAGAGCAGAAGTGCAATAAATCCACTGTAAATTCTGTTAAAGAGGAAGTCAGTCCAAAAGAGTTGGTAGAATCAGGAAAAATCTATTTTACATAGTGATGTAAATACCAAGAGTCACTCTTGTGTATAATGGAAACAGGAAAGGTGACTTCCTATCTATTCCACTGGAGTTTTTTTAGGCTTGGGTTGTTTGTTTGAGTGTTTTGGACTTTTTTGGTTTTGGGGGTGTTTTTTGTGGTTTTGTTTGGTTGATTTTGGTTTTTTGAGGGAGTTGGTTTTGTTTTGTTTTGTTTTTCATTTCTTGGATTTAATAAACAAGTTACAGATCTAGAAAAATTTTAGGAGATGTACTGCACAACAGAAATGTCAGAAATTATTCCATTCCATATAAGGGAGGGGAACTCCTTGCTCTATTTAGTTCAATTAATAATGAACATTAATGAATTACATTGTTCATTGCATTTTTTACCTTGTGTGTCCAGCACTTGGGCAGACAGGTGGAAACAGTCTAGCTGTATTTTACTGACAGATTTCTCTGGGCATACAGCGTGACTGTTTTGAAGGCACAATTAGAGAAGTGAATTGTTTTTCTGTCACACACCTTCTGCTATTTTCATGTGTGATCTACTAACAGGTGAGCATTATTTACCTGCTTTCCTGGAATGGCAGATCATGTTTCTTTGCCCAAGGATGTTAAGTGAAATAAGCATTAGAGCAGTGAGCCCGTTTGCTTAGGGAGGTTGGTGTTTAGACACGGAGGTTATGGCAGGATACAGAGCAGTCTGTAGGAAAAATACTGTGGATAAAACTATTCTGGTAGAAGAACTAAATTGAAATGGGGACACTACTGTTAATTCAAGTGTAATTACATTTCTTTGTTGTTAAAAATTAAATCCTGGGCAAGAGGAAAGTTTGAGCCTGAAATTGTGTTTTGAAGCAAATTTGAGCTGATGCCTTTCCAAAACCTTTGCAGATTGCCAGAATGTAGTCTTCAGGAGGTGGTTGCCTGCTGGACATATTTATGTTCTTTTATTGTCTAACTTTTCTGTGAGTTTATCAGCATCTTTCATCATGCAGGTTATTTATAAAGTATCACCTACTATGAAGTTTTGCTTCTCTCCCACTGTTTTCTCCATTAAACTGTAGTTCGAGGGAAGGATTCACCTTCATGTTCTTTCATGTGCAAACCCTGGGTCAGCCTTTACCTGCTCTTTGGGACTGGCATTTGAATCTGCAGGAAAATCTTTCCAGTGCATCACTACCAGCATCACTGCTGACCTCAGCCTTGGCCAGGGATGGATCCATCTTGGGGCTGCCTGGCATTAGCTCCATCAGTCATCAGGGAAGCTTCTGGCAGTTTCTCCTAGAAGCCACCCCTGTTGCCTGCTCCACTACCAAACCTTGCCACAAAACCCAGTACATCCCCTTTTTGCTCTTTTCCATCGGTGTGATGCATCTATTTTGGATCCCAGTGGTTCATATTAACATTCAGAGATTACTGTGTTAGCTTTTGCTGCATTTCAGACAAATGAAGCTTTAGTATCTCAGCTCAGGCTCTGAATGTGTGTTGTCTTTATTGTATTTGTGGCATTTATTGTTATTTCACTACAAATATTCACTGTTTTGTTTTTTTGTAGTTCTGTGTTTACCCTGAAAAGTTATAGAATTGGGTTAAGAACTAAAAAGCTTTCAAAGTATCCTTGTCCTGAAGCAACTCTGCCAGGCATGAATAACAAATAGATTGTTTTTCAGCCAAAGTGAATCAGCTGACATGAGCTTCTGTAGGGTTATATTTTTCCCCTCAAGTTACACAAGAATTTAGGCTACCTTGAATCAGTGATTGTAGGCTGAATTGACCTCTGAAATCAGAGATCGTGTTGAACCCTGTGAGAGGATCAAAATGTAAAGAATTCTGTGTTAGAGAAGATGTATTTTGTCTGTGTTTTGTGCACATTTAGCACGACACTGGGTGGATTAGATGATTTCCTGAAGCCACAATTTAGTTCTTCAGGGTCTGACCATATACTTTTTAGAAAAATACAACATGCAATAAGAAGCTGTACTGGTATTTATGGTTGTTGATTCATGAAAACTCCAGGCTAGGTAGAGGTGGATATTTAAAGGAGGTATCACTAAATTGAAGATTCTGAGGAAATAATTGTAGTTTCATTTTTAAATTTTTTTAAATTTCTCTTCTATGTCAGTCAAAGACAATAAATATGTGTATTATGTTATTATTGTGGTGTCTGTTATAATTAGAGCCTGAAAAAAAACAGGGTTATAGTTTTTGTATTAAATATTTCTACTAGAAATTGTACCGTGGCATAATGAACCATCACTTTTCTTTTTCAACATCTCGTTACTTTCAGTATAAATCTTCTGGAAGGACCATAAATTAATAGATGGCCTTAAGTAGTTTTTCTTCTTCCCCAATGTGACAATTTAAGGGATAATAGGATTTTTTAAAAAAAACTTTCTTTTAAAAACCCACTCACTTTAGAAGTGAAAGACTTTGCTTTTTGCTTTTGATAATTAGAGTCCCAAATTTGCTCAGATTTAGACTAATCTGAACTTTCTATTAGATGTCTTTCACATTACTCCCTGCATGTCTTCACTTTCTTGTGTCTCTTTCATCAGTGCAGTGTCTTATTTCTACCCAGTAGCTGAAGGAGCTCCAGTGGAGGCTCTTTCAGAAGTCTGGCCTTATATTTTTTGTTATTTTCTCTCTTTAACATCTGCCAAGTGTGACATTTTCAAGTTCAGTGTTTTCACCGGGGCGTTGAGCATTCCCTCAGACATTTTCCTGCAAATTTGTTATTTTTCATCAGCAGGAAGCCCACAAGTGCTGGGAGGTGAGTGCTGATCGTCAGCCTGCTTAGCTTGGCATGAAGCCCATGTGCCAAAGTTTCTCTGTGTGTCCTGATGGAGTCTCATTGCTGTGGTGACTGGGATAGCTGCTCCCAGGACTTCCTTGCTGAGAGGCTTGCAAACAAGCCAGGAAAGCTTGTGAGGAAAACTGAGAGCAACTTGATCCCATGGCTTTGGCATTTGTTATGTGAAAGGGTCCTATGGTAGCATTGGTGATGATGCCCTGATATTAATCTTGAATACCTCTAAGATTTTCTGTGTTATTAAACCAATGCTGGTGATGTTTGCTAATGGCATTGCTAAAGGAAGGTCATGAGACACCTTTGGAGCCCTTTGGCAGAAGTGCTTCAGGATCCCAGGCTGTGATTTCCAAAAGAGCGTGGTAACAGAGAACATCAGGAGGCCTCAGGAGAAATTAGGCAAGATAATGCAATTGCTGAAAAATTAACACAAGTTGCAGCTGTATGATAAAAGCTTTAAAAAGTTTTTTTCAAACCATATAAAGTAAACAGAAAAACTAAAAGCGACTCCCCAGGCAGGACTAAAATAGATGCATTGTATCTGCTGAGGCTTAGTGCTGTGGCATTTAGCATAATTTGAAAGTTGAGGTTGCTTTAAAATTTATAGTAGTTTCTAAAAAATTCTTGAAAAACTGCTTCATATTCTGTTTCCTGAAAGTGCAAAAGTCCCACTAAGTACAGTAGGTTTCCTTGTTTTCATGTGTTAATTCTGGTATTCTAAAAGCGTGCAAATGGCATTTGTCTTTGGATTTACAAAAACTCCAGATATTCAGAGTTTGAATTATTTAAACTCCCACAACACATGCACTTTTGCTTTTCAAGCTTGAGTTATAATTTAATTAAAAACTTCTGGTGCATCGCTAGCTATTTAAATATTAAAATGTTCCATGGATCACTTTCGATTATCTACCGTCATGAAATTCCTGAAGATGTCAGATTTTTAAGATTCCCAAAGTTGCACTTGGAATTGTCTGTTGATGCAAAGGGGACTGTGATAATTACATACATCCATTAGTATCAGCAGAGGAGATAAACTTTGGGGAGGCTTAATGGGCATGTCTCAGTGACAGCTAGCAAAGAACATTTGGCATGATTAAGGATGGATTTGAATGTACTTGAAAATATACTCTCATTATGGACGCCCAGTGGAAGTTGCACTACAAATGTTAAATTCCCCAGAAGAAGAGTTGTGTGGCAGGGAAGCTTTGAAATCCACTGTGGCCGTCATCCAAATTACTCTCTTCTCTTTGTGTCTTTCCGCTGTCAGATTCGCTTTGTGATGCCCAACTTGGCTCCCTGCATCTCGGAAAAGAGGCAACCTGTTGGTTTCTGTGTTTCAGATTGTCCGAAGGTACATCAAGGACTGGCTTGAAAGGAAGAAGCCTCCATTTGGTGCTATCAGCAGCTCAGTGCTCCTGATGATCATCTACACGACGTTCTGCGATACTTTCGCCAATCCAAATATTGACCTGGATAAATTTAGCTTGATTATAATCGTGTTCATAAGTAAGTTCAGCCTTAGAGTGACTTTTTTTGTGTGTTTCAGGTCTGTAAGGAGCTACATGTAGTGGGGGAGCTGTGGGGGTACTGGCATGGTGTTAGAACTTCTAAAGCATCTGAGTAAACCAGATTGCCAAACTTCTTAGGAGCTGGATGCATTTAGGGGGTTGAGTAAGCATTTAGAGAGGAATGAACCCTGCTGTCTGGGTGTGCCTGAGGTTGCTCTGTGGTCCTTCCTTTCTGAAAGGGCATAGTAGTACTTTAGAAGCATTTTTTGGCATTCTGGTTTTGGCTTCTTTGTTATTAAACAGCCATAAAATACACAGATGGCACGTTCCAAACTGCAAGGAAAGATCTGGGGTTGAGCTGTTACTCAGAAGCACTGTTACAATTTTTAAACTGTTCCTCCTTAGCATAATATAAACCTAGAAACTAGTTGGGAGTTCAAATGTGTTGATCTGTTTCTGTGGATGAGCACATTTCTTAGAGTTTGTTTTAGAAGCACTCAAGTCATTCAGCCTTAAATAACATCCACGTGAGAATAGGCTGCTGGTATCCTTGCCATCAGCTGGAAACACTCTTGCATATCCCTCCCTCCCAGGGAAAGGCAGTGCTGTACAGGCACTGTCTCTTCTCCCAGCAGGGAATTCCCATCTTGCTTCAGACTATCCACAGACAGGAATTTCAATTTGCATGGAGGAGAGGTAACTACAGTATACTTCAGTATAAATCACATCTCATACTCTAGAACTGTTAGATTTCAAGAAATCAGTCCATCACTTACCTTGAGGTGTGTGTCTACATATGCTTCTGTCTAATAAAAAAATTGTGTCTTCTACAAATCTGACCTCTACTAAAGCCAGTAGGAAATTTGCACCTGCCCTTTGTGCATCAGATCTTAATTCTGTCCTATTTGTGATTTCAGATTATGAAACACTCTACCTGTGTAAAATAATACATGTAATTATAAATGGTACTATATAAATGTTTTATTCTGAAAGCAAATTTTATTTGTTCTGAAAGCAAAGAAGTAGGAAGCAATGCTATGGAGCTTTTTTTGAAATGGAATAAATACTTCTTTGCACTGGCACCCAAGAAGGACCTTGCACTTAAATCAGTGCAGTGTTGTCAGCAAAAAAGAATGGTACAGAGATTTTCAACTCAGACTTAATAAGCAGAGAAACTCAGAATGAACTAATTTTATGTTATTCTGCTGACCACTACTTTATAGAAAAAAAAAATTCCTTTTTTATTTAAAAAAACGGCATGTTCTTCCTAGAACAGCTGATATATAGTGTTAGCTTCTATTGCCTTGCTTGGCCTTTATTTCTCTTCAAGACAACCCTTTACTTGTGTCATGCAGAATGAAATGTACCGTTTGCTGTGGAATACACTGAAAATCATATCTATATGTTCACTGCCAGTTTGCACTGCTGGAATTTCATAGTAAGAACATTAATATAAGCATTGGGACTGCTTGGAGCATATTAGACAATTGGTTGGGAGTTTTTTCTGGAATATTTACAAAACCAAGAACCAAGGAAGTTTTGGAGATGGGTATGCACGTTTTATTCTAGAAAAAGTTTCTGTGTCACCAGTAGATGTGTTGGCTGGATGTGTGTATTGTGTTACACCAGGAAGTGAAATTACCACGAGGAGTTTGAGGTGAAACTGAGTTTGTTATTCTGCTGATTAATGTTTTTATGTGATTTTTATGTTAATATTCTAGCCATGGCAAAATATTCGCAAGGAGTAATTGGTAGCAACACACGTTTATTGCTTTACAGAATTATGTGCAATAAGGCATTGGTTTTTTCTGTGCATATTAAATTATTGGACTTAGTTGGAGAAAAATTGTAATTCAGGAACAATGGATTGCTCCCTTAGTTCATGAAGGAGGAATTAAGTGAATGCTGAGGTGACATTTATATATTCTAGGAAATATATGTAGGAGAATAGAAAATGTCACTGGTAATAGCTAATATCCCTGCCATGTTTCCCAGTTGTAAACTGGGGTCAGAATCAAATGCATTGTCTTGGCTTCCACTGCCCTATGGGGCATGTCGGCCTTATTGCATCCACAACTTTTGCAAGGAATAGGGAGAGGACCCATCCCATATTCTGCTGCAAGTAAAAGCCTTTCCCCCCAAATCCACAAACTCAGAAAAGGCCTGTGCAGGTCACGAGGTCTCTCCTCCGGCCTTGTGGGGAGTCCCCATGCTCTGGGGTGACATTTAGTCTCTGCAGCTACTCATAGAAGCCAATGACTTCTCTTCATATCTCTGCAGTCCAAGAGAGGGCTCTGTGTACCCCAGAGCCCCTGTGGGTGTCAGCAGAACTGGCAGAGAGAAGAGCTCCCCTTGGGATGCTCACAACTCCCTGCACTTACAGAGCTGACTGAGCTTGAAAGAAGGGTCTGACACACACTGCCCAGCCCAGGACTTAGCCTTTGTCTCAAGAGAGAATTCAAACATCTCTGAAGATCTTCTCTTCCTCTCCCCATGAATGATCATGATTAATATACCAGGGCTGAGAATATTTATTTGGATCATCCTTACACGCTGTGCTTTCTCCTGTAAAATAGCAAGTCTAAATGCCCAGCAACCAGAGCATGTCTGACAGATTTTATGTTGTCAACCCAATAAGCAAAACCTGTACAAAGAGATGTGCAGCCTATGCCCTATTTCCTGCCATTCACCATGTCAAGAAATACTTGATTCAGAGGAGGTACCCCAGGAAGAACTTGTGGAGCCATAACATTAATTCTAGCTTCCCTGGATATAATGATCTGTATTGTTCTTCCAGGCAGTCTTTAAAGGTTGTCTGTCAGTGGATTTCTTTGGCTAGACTTGGTCCAGCCTGGTTTCTGACCTGTAGTATGGGAACAAAAGGCATGGACATGGTAATTACTATTGTGGTCTAATTTTAGCTTGTTTCTCTTTCAGTATTTTCTGTTCAGATGAGCTTCATGTTTTTGACTTTCCTCTTCTCCACAAGGTAATTTAATGTGCTGAATCACAATCCTTGAATATTTCTTTTGTGTGATATCTTTGGTTTGGGTGACAAAGTTTATGCAAATGTGTAAAGGCAGGTTTCTGACTAGGGGTGACCTCATTTTGATATTTCATATTGTCCTTACTGCATTTTCTCTGTTAGAGTTTCATAGGCTAAGAGAGCAGGACCTGAATTCTGTCCTTTCTCATGTGTTAATTACAGAGTTGTTAAATCTCAATCAATCACTGCTATACCTCATCCACTGAAAAAAATGGATTTGCACAGATGTCACTGGAGGTATAATTTGCCCTGCAGACATGCTGATGACATATGAGAGAGAGAACTCAGTTTGACTTTTTACATCTCAAGATACATTTGCTGGGCTGGCAATTCACTCCTCTCTGTATATGTCAAATTTGCTACATTTATGTGGTGATTCTTAAAAGACAATTGTCCTGAACTAATGTTTGGTAGAGTGTTTTTTTGGGGTTGGTTTTTGGTTTATTTTTTTTTCTTTTTTAAAATATCAACCAAGAAAGACAGTTGTACATTCACTTCTCAAAGACCATACTGTGAGAATGGTGTTAGCCGGTGACTCAGGGCATCAGTGCTGCTGGTTGGAGTGGCCACAGCTGTCCTCTCACTTAGGGTTGCTGGATTATTTGTTTCAGCAGCATTCTGCTGAAAGGGGAGTGCCACAATACAGCAGACTCCAGGCATATGCTTTAGATAAATTATACAATATCCATAAGGGAGAATCACAAAGAAGGGTACAGTGTCTTAGAGCTACTTAGGCTTTTTTTAGTGCCACAAGAAAATTTCTCTGTGACAAGATCATATCCTAGCCTTAAAAGGCATTTTTAAATAACTTCTGAACTGCTAGACCTAACCTGGTGGGAAGATGTGCCCAAACTGTGAAATTTAAAATGTCTTAAGCAGTAACCAACTCAGTATGGTGAATATTTACAATCTCATAGAATTATTCCTAATTTGGACCAAAGGATGATCCATTGGCCAGTCATATCTCTCTCTGTATATATGTCATTTTCCCACTCCTCCTGGCCTTAGTCCCAGTGTTTAAACCCTTAGATGCAGTTTTTCTCTGAAGTGGAAGCTAACTCCTTAGTGTAGACTCAAACTGAGCATTTTGCTACTGTTCCATACTAGGAAAAGAAATCATAGGTCATTCACTCTTCTTTTGTGGAGGCAAGTGGGCCCTGTTGTGATATTTTTGCATGTTTGACAGAATAAACTTGACTGGAATAAAGTTATGTCCTACACACTATGTCTTCAAAATTCTTATCCTTCACATGGGAATGTAATCATTAGAGAGCTTGCCACAACAGAGGAACAATTCTGCTAAAAAAAAAAAATAAATCAAGCACTACTCTTCATTTATGGATGAAATTATTTCTATCACTATGCTGATCAAAGTGATGTGAACATGTATATGGATCCTCAAAGTAATAAATTTGATAGATGTTGTTTTAAGAAGGTTTTTGCTATCAGAGGTTATTAAAACTCTTTTGTTTTGCAGGAGTAACTCTACTTTCACACCAGCAGACACAGTGGCTATTGTCTTCTGTTCCACACACAAATCCCTCACCCTGGGTAAGTCAGGAGATGAGCTTGTGAGCAAAACAACAGTAACGTTCGTGTCTTGCTGTGTTGAAAAAAAAATTGGTTCAGTTGCTGGTTTTTCTGCTTAAATGGTTTTGGGTTTAGTGAGACAAGTACTGCTACCAATATGATACTAATAGTAGGATAATATTCTTCCCCAGATGAAATAAATGCTTCCTACATGGCAGAGCACACAATCTTCTTAGCTGAAATTTTAGTGGTTGTAGGGTAAGACCACCTGATTTGTAGAAAGCTGGATTTTTCTTTCTGTTCTTATTCTGTTCTGTTGTCTAATCCAATGTTGATAAAATTTCAGGCATGTTTCTGAAGATATTGCAAGGTGTATCTGCCCAGTCTGACAGTAAAATCCTGCATCTAAAAGCTGGGATGTACAAGTGAAAATCAAAGGATGCAGGGTATTCAGAAATCACAAATAGACAATACTCATTTGCTTAAAATGAGAAAAATGTATGTGTTGAAGGCTGCATGTTTGGATAGCTTTATTTCTTGGAATTCATTTATCAAAACATCATAGAGATGTTTGTCACTTATGACCCCATAGTGATAATAGAATGTTCTGATGGATATTCACAAAATACCATTAAATCAGAAAAGCTTACAGTCACTTGCTACCGGTTCATCTATTATGTTCAGCGAGAGATACAACTGGACTGTTTTCAGATTATAAAAACAGATGTTTGGTAAAGCATATATGACTGAATATCTGACTCTTGAAAAGAGTGTAGCTGTGAAAGAGGAACACAGCTAGCATCGATAGCAAAGGTAAGAACTCAGCCTGAAACAGGAGAAGAACAAGTTGAGACTTAGATGTTTTCCAAGCCGGTTTGATAGAGCGAAACTCACCTCAGGGTTCTTTGCTTCAGCCAGGCCTGTGCTGCAAAACAGTTAGCAAGTGCCTTTGAAAGTCTGGGAAGCAGAAGAGTTCCTGGAAGACAAGGAAAAGTCAAACAAAATGTCTCTTTTTACACTGGAAGTGAGGAGAGGACAAGGAATTATAGATCAGTGAGTTTTAACTTCATTTTGTAGAATACTACTGAACCAAGTCATGAAATAAATTATTTTAACGGCGTAGGAGGAACAAGGAAATGAGTAACAGCCCCATTGCTGTGTCAAATACATAGCATAGTAAACTAACCTACATTCCTTTTGCACAGAGTCCTGTGGGTTGCAGAGAAGTAGCAAAAGTTATGTGGCTTTAGAATTCTAGGGCTTCTGATATTTACACAATGTTTTGGGCTCCACAATTCAAAAATTATGTGGACTAACTGGAAAGAGATCAGAAGAGAGTGACATGAGTGATCATAGACCTCAAAAACGTGACCCCAGAGGTAGATTGAAGCACTTGGGATTGTTGAGAGAAGATAACTGAAATACTGCAGTGATCTTCAAATGCATAAAAGGTTGAAGCAAAGAAGGAAGAAAGTAACTCTGTCACAGTGGACTTTGTAAAGGGAAGGACTTTGTTACAGTGATGATGATTTAAGCTAACAATCAGGGAAACCTGTCTAGTGTAAAACAATTCAGCTTTGGAATATGCTACCTATTGATGTCTTCAATCTCCTATCATTGTAGACAAGCCTCAGATGGGAATTAAATAGCTGGAGTTGATCCTGCCTTGGAGCAGAACATAGATTAAATGACATTGGTCTTTTCCAGCCAAATGTTCTATGAAACTGAGCTTGGACTAATAAATGAGCATGTATTGAGGACAGTTACACTTGTATTTGTAGAAAGCAACTGCACACATAAGTCATAACACACTGCTGTGCTTGCTGTTTGGAGGTGTGTATGAACTTAGGGCACAACTGGGATACTACAGAAGAGAAGCTGGTTGTGTTTAACAGCACAAATGCACAAGTTTCCCCTTCTCTCCCCAGTGAGAGTAGTTTTATATATGCTCTGTTGAATATTTCTGCCAGCTTGCCATGACATTGAGAAAATAAGCACAAAACCTTTTTAAATATTTAAAGTCCTAAAGGGGCTTGCCATCACCCCCCAAAAAATGAGGACTGTTTGTTTCTTTTACTGACTCTACCAAGCATCCTTATGCAGCCTGTCTTGACCTGACTCTGTGCACACAGCTGAGTCAGTTCACTTTTCTTCTGCTACTACACTCTCAATTTTTTATTTTATTTTCTTTTTTGGAAGAACTTAGTTTGAGGTCCCTAGCTCCCTTGACCCTTTGGCTCACATTTTCCCAATTCCAAGTTACTGCTCGTGTTAGCATAGCCTTGTGAGCCAAATTTTGTATTCTGCAGCTTTCTTTGCCTGAGTACACCAGCAAAAATACTTTGGCTACCTTGGCTTCAAGGACTCCTGCAGCTTCTCCCCAGCCATAAATACCTTTTTTTCCCCTAGTCCAGATATCCCATGTCTAAGTGTCCCGGTTGAAATGAAACAGGTAGATGGTGGAACATGCAACTGTGGGACTGTTTCTCAGCTATGGACTGTTCTGTCTGTCAGCTTTGGGGCAGCCTGCTTTCCACTCATCCTGGGACGGGGATGGGAAAATGCTCCTTTGGCAATCCCCTGGGAGACTGTCCTTGGTAAGCCTGACGTAGCTATTCTTGTGTGCACCTCTGCTCTGTGGGTGTCCAGGTGTGCCTGCTGTGTATCGGATTCCAGCTGGCTGAATTTGGGACCGCTGGTATTTTATTCTGTTTGGTGTTAGTACCAGTTCTGGATGAGGTAAGCTGTATAAAAACAAATCTGTATGAAAATAAGGAGTATCGGGTTTTACAAAGCCAGGGTATGATGAGGAATGCCCCTGAGCTGATGATGTAAATAGATATGTTAACCAGAGCAGGCAGCATTTTTTCCTTCACTGAAGGTGGGAGCAGAGTAGATGTAATTAATTTTTAAGGATTAGCTGTTTCTGAATGACACTTAAAGCTTTCCCTGTCCACCCTGGTCTTGGCAGAAACAAGACAAAAACAGGCATTTTGGCCCTTACTCTTTTGGTGTTCTGGCACATTTCTGCTTGTCCATAGGTGTTTGTAATAAACCAGAGAGATCTTCTGCTTGCTTATGGTGGAGAGAGCTTTTCCTTCTCCTTCTGTCACTGCAATGCCTGAAAGCACAAACATGGCTCATGCTCTCATTTCACATCCGTTGTGGGGCTCTGCTTTGTTTGTCTTCAAGATTCCAGTGGTAGTGTATAAATGACCCCCCAACACTTGTTCTTTCACTTTGAAACTGATTTCTCTCAGCTTGGCAGGTGAAACTCCAAATAGGTATGTCTGGCCCATTCCCTGGGGAGCTGAGAATGGCACCAACTAAAGTGGGAGAAGAGCTGACAGCTTTAAAGCTTTAGAAGTGGTAATAAGAGAGGCATGAGAAGACTTTTGTAAGTCACTTTCTCCCACACCATATTATGAAACCAACTAATTCCCATGCAGTGCATGCTCATGAGGCCAACTGCCACTTCCACTGTTGCATCCATGAATAAGTTCTTGCTCTGCACGGAGATGAGTGCTGTTCCCATATGCTGGGTTTTATTTTGTAGACAGAACAGTTGACACACTTTTTGTCTCAAAGATCAGAGTGCAGGGCGTGTTTGTGTAAGGACAAATTACACAGGGTAGGTGCCTTTGTGTTCCTTAGTTGGGAGCACAAGCCGGTACCTCTGAATAGAGGAGGGTTTGGAATGCAGGCCATCACACTTGCAGAAAAACCAATGTTTATTTGCATTGCACCTAATGAGTGAAGCAGGATATAAACTTGCAAGGAAGCCAAGATAAATATAGTATGCACAATGGCCTCTGGCATTTTCACCCCCATGTTGCTCCCTTTCTTTCCTTCTTCCTGCTCACATATATGCATGGCACATGTGAGCACACACATATGCAGACATTTGATGCATGGCTTTTATTAGTGCATTTGCCATTGATTGATTAGTACTTAGTATTAGTACTTCTTCTATTGATTGATTGCAGATGAAGTGACTATTTGACCTTTAATTATGAGCCTTGCTATTGAAAATGACATTGAGCTATGGCTTCACATAATCCATCTGGAAAGCCCGACATGATGCCATTCCCTGGAGTTCATTCAGTGAGAAGAGAAGAGGCCTCAAGGAAGTGCAAAGCTATCACTGTGGCTCATTTAAAAAATCTGCAGTTGTTGCTTGCACCTACACAAAAGTTGCAGGCAAATACAGAATGTTATTTTATTTTTTTCAGAGACTGAATTGCTAGCTAGAAGTTACAACTCCGAAAGGAAAATTCAGGATTGTCAAAAAATGTAAATTTGCTTTAATTTGTGGTTTTTACTATGTAAAATTATTTTTTCAGTAAAAAATCAAAGTACTGTTACCTATTTTGGCTACCACATGGGCAAATATTAATACTAGAGGTATGATGAACAGCAAACTGGTAAAACAAAACAGCAAAAATAACCCTACCTAATAATAAGACTGGAGTATTCTTTGTGATGGAGGATGTATTTTTCCACATTTGGATTCAGCAACATAGCAGTTCTCTCATCATGAAGCCCTTCAAGTAATACAATTACAGTTTCTAGCCTACCAAATACTTTCAGGGAAGAATAGAGTTCATTCTCGAAATAAAAGCCAAAACACCAACTTTCTTTTGTCTTGTTTTAATATAATTCAAATTTATTTTTTAAATACTCAGCTTCTTGCTGCTCAAGCACTTGAGCAATGGCCTGTACTTGAGCAATTCTTAAAAACCTGATGTAGTGCACAAGTAGATTCAGAGGGGAATGTCTGTGAGGGGATCATCGAGGCTGTGGATTAATCAGCCTGTGCCTTCCCCTGAGCTCCCTAGCTGCACAGTGGGCATCATGCTCACATATAGCTCCAATCTGCTCCCAGCTATCTATAGTTTTCTATCATGCTTTCTACAGATATCACCTCATAAGGTTTTTCAGGATAAATAATATATTGAAATTCTGTAGTAATCCATTGTAGACTCTTTTTGTTGTATGATGATAATCATCTTTCTCCTTTAAACAGAAAAATGCTAAAATGTTCTAACTTGTGCAAAGATAAAAGGTGGATGATTTTAAAAAGGAGGCATCTCTTAATCATTCTGCAATAGAAAGGTAAGATGGCAAAATAACGTGTGTTGCCCTAAGCAAGTATTCAGGCTATTCTCTGGTATTTTTGGAGTGTAGTGTTTTTTTCTCTGCTCCTGGCAGAGAACTTTCCTCTAAGGCAGTTATTCATCAAGGTTCTCTGCCTTTCACTTAAAGATATAGAAAATAATCCTGGTTAACTGCTCTCTGAAAGTTTCCAAGAGTAAGACTTTTGATGCTGTTTTTTACCTTCAGAATTTTCCCATGAGTGTTGGACAGGAGATGTTACTGCATCCTGTCATATTCTTGGTGATGGTAGTGCTTGAATTTGCATTTGTATCTTTTACAGCCTTTTAGTGTCATTCCTTCCCCAGGTGTCTGATAGGGCAATGTAAGTAAAAATGATCTGGCTGCTCTTCTGCCTAGAACTGTGGGTGCTGTCCCTCAGGGCAGAAGGGAAGCTGATGGGAGGAGAATGCTTCAAAGAATGCTTCAAAGAATACATGTCTTCTACAGGCTGTGTCTGGACCCCTCACTGCTGCCCAGAGAGTGAGGAACTCTCCCATTTCTGCTTCCAAGATCCCTCAGGTGTGGGCTTAGTGACTGCTAGAACCTTTTTTAGGTCTTGATGCCATGATGATTTGGGCCAAAATGAAATGTTTTTCTCATCACTTCAGTCTTTGGCCAGCATTTGCTTGGAAGCAACAGCAAGTTATTGTCTGGGCTTTTTCCTCTCTGTCTCTGGAAAATAAGAACCAAGGGAATTGTGTTACATGAGATGACAGTGGGGAGAACTGAAGCATCTTGATCTACTGCCCTTTTCTCATGTTAGCATCTTTCTTTTGTAAGGAGGTGAGTTACATTTCCTAGCTTGGCAGTCTTCTAGTGCCTACATTTGGTTCTTAGCCACCAGTATTATCAGTCAGGTTATCACCAAGTAACTGTCATGTCTTCTTTCTCAGTAGACCCCCCAAAATACCTATTTCCAGTACAGCTGCAAACCCATGTATATCTGGATATATATAATACAAGGTTTTATATAGATATGTTTATCTATATCAGAATATTAACACACTGAAATATAGACAGAAGATTTCTGTAACTGGGTGAGTTTTTCCTGCTTGCACACATCATGTATTTTGGGCACAGAATACCTGGATCTCCCTTGATTTTTTTTCACAATCTAGTACATTTAATCTGTTGCAGTTTAGTCAATTTTGACCTCTCTGTGATTCCAGAAGGGGAAATACTAGAGCAAATTAGGGAATCTCCTTTCCTTTCTGACTTGAAACATGTGTTTCTTTGATTAGACCTAGAATGTGGCAAGAAATTCTGTACCAGCTCCCAGGGCTTCCTTTTCATCTGTATAGGTTTTTTATTAATATTTAGAAAGTTTGCCTGCAGCAGTACTAAAATGTGCATCAGAGGACAACAGTTGTTTACTGTGTTTGAACTGAAGAATCTCACCCAGGAGATCTCATTCACTTGAAGTTTACATCTCTCAATCTCGCCTTGCAGAAAGAGATCGATGAATAACAATTGTCATTTCAGAGCTGCACCTCTCCAATTATTTATTTGGTTGTGTGTCTTTCCAGAAGCACATGTAATTGGATCAGACACTAAAAACCAGATTGCAGGTTTTTAATGACAGCAAGCTCATACCTCTTTATAATGAAATAAAAAAAGTAAACACACATATCCATCTGTAAAATGATAATGACACAGGAGCTCTGCCTCCCCACCTAAAACAGTTAAAGTTAATTTATCTACTTTAAGAAACTACATTATATTCAGCAGACAGCTGACAGGTTACCCTTGGGAAGATCCGTGTTTGGACATGACTCAAGTTGGTTTTTTTTTATTTTACCTCAAGCTGGCAGAGGCTACAAGTGTCACCCATACTAAAGCTGGTGACTATTGAAGATGATGTTGAGTCTCCCTGAGAGAGTTGTATCTACATTTGCTGCTCTCAGTGCACCTTCTGGCAGCCAGTCTGAGCTGCTGACTCCAGACACTTCTAAAGCAGTGGGTGCAAACACATGAGAAATCAACAGCAGCAGTGAAATTTAGAATTCTCCTATTGCAGGATAGTTTGGGAGTTTGGAACAGGGATCCAGCTCTAACAGCTGCCATGACCACTGCAAGCACAAAACCCTATCCACAGAGTTTTAGAATAGGAGATAGTATCAAAAAGGATTTCAGGGTGTAGGGAGCTGTTTTCTCAAAATGCCTTCCCAAATGGAGCAGTAAGGTTTTCTGGCCTCAGAAAACCTTATTGCCACATTCACTTTTTTTGCTACAGGAATTAGATGAATGAACAAAAAATTATAGGTTTTTCCTTGATGAAAAGAAGGGTTTTCCTGGTTTACTATTTATAATGAATTTGTGTATCATGTTTTCTTTTGCATCAAGGTTACAGGTGGAGAAAAGCTTTTAAAAAAGCTGATGAAAAGATAGTGTGAGGCAGGTTGGACCATAAACCTTTCCTGCCTGTGTTTACAAATATAATAAGAACTATAAAACATGTTTTCAAGGTTTGGGGTTTTTTTTATAATATGTGTAGATAAATCTATATAATCAAAACTTTAATACTGTGAAATCCTAGTCTCAGCTGTGTGTGGAAGGGCAATAGCCTTCAAGGAAATAATCAAATCTCAGCTTCATGGGTTTAGGTTGCTTGTCCATCTCTTTGTCCAGAATTCCTTTCGTTAGTAGGTTTCCTGTACTAAACCTCTAAGAAGGGTTTTAAATTCTATTAATTTTAGCTTTGTAGCTTAGTTATTGATATATAATAGTAGCTTAGTTATTAATATATGTAATGAATTTGTAATTCATTATCTATTTGCTGCCTGTGCTTTGAGTAGGGCATGTGTATGAAGAGTAAGCTGATATCCAAGCAGTACAAAAAACACTGAAGTGTGAGTGTGGGCTTACAACGTTGCTAGGTCCACATTGTGATGCTAAATTAAAAATAAGTCACATATGAAAAATTATTTACAGTGGCTCAAATAATTCCCTGAATTCCCTGTTAACTAATTCCTACCACCATATTGCCAGCCAGGTGGAGGTGTTTGGAGTCTCAGGCACCAGTCTTCAGTTGTTGATGTTAAATGTTTCATTGTTAGCAGCTGGTAAGATTGCCTATGCTGTCCATTAAACATCACTTCCAATCTGAATGCACCCGCTGAAATCCCAGAAACAGACAAACTGTACTTTCTTTCTCTTCCTGCCAGCTTTTGCAGTTTTATTTCCTTAAAACTTTGATAGTATCAAGATATGCTGTTCCCTGGTAACTGTACTTACATTGCACTTGAATTACTGATTTCTGTATGAGTATAGTGGGCCAGTTTCCTGAAGATAAAGAATGAGCAAAAGTATTCAAAGCATATTAGGTTTTTCACCTTTTTTAAAATTCTTGTTAGAGTTATAGCAAAAGGAAAATCCTCTTTCCCATTCATTTCTCTTCCCCTTCCTCCTTTACTTAAATATTAGACCAGTTCAGTCTCTTATAGCATAAATTCTTGCATCCCACAGAACTGCAGGACCAGTATGGGGCCACATCACTGATTAAGGGCAGAGACTTGCTGATAATTCTAGTCCTGCAAAGAGGTAAATCATTTAGTGTAATGTAAGGGGATTGTTCTTTCCCAAAGAGAGGGAAATGGTTTTGAAGATTAGGGTCCACACCTCCAAACTGAGCGAAGACAGCCTCCATTTTGCAGTTTTCCCCTGCAGTTCTTCCAGAGTCTCTTAACATCCTACAGTCCCTGGTGTAATCTCCCCCTCAGATGTTTGTTTTTGCCACTTCATGAGCCTGGCTTTTGCTTTCCATTACACTTGTCACTGACCTGAAATATGAAAACATACTGGAAAAAAAAAAAAGTCTTTTTTTTTTTTTTCCCCTGAAAACATTTTAGGCATGAGTCTTCTTCATACAACATGTATGTGGGCAAAAGGGCACAGTTCTCCCTGCAGTATAAGGTGATCTCATATTACATTTGAAGGTGCTTTCTTTGGCTGGAACAGGAATACTCAGTAGCAAACAAATATTTGCATTGTTAGAGGTTGTCAGGTATCATTTAGCTATTCCCATACCTGAAAGAAACTGGTCTTTATGGAAAAGCATTAACTTGAATTCAGGGTGTGCTTTGGAGAGGGCATGGATGTTGGAAAAAGAATCCAGTTAATTTGTCAAAAGCATCTTCTTCTGTCGTGATCTCAGTATGTCATAGCACAGTCTGAATAAGGGCAAGAAACATCTATCCCTGGTTTGGCTTCACTGAGGATAGGCAGAGTGTGTGACCCTCTGCCTCCTCAAAACTAACCACAGCAATGATCTGCCTGGGAAGAAACAGGGAAACCCTTAAGAAAGTTTTCAAGTGAGGTGAGTAGTATCATGCTGTTCTGGCAACTCTCTGCATGATCAACTCTTTTCTAATCCCCTAAATTAGGGAATTCTGCCTGAAGCTCACCAGCCCTTCCCACCATGCAGTCACTGGGGCTCCATGCAGAGCTCTTCTGAAACTTGACAGTCAAATTTCAGGTGCTCATTTGGCTCTGTCTTTGCAGCATGAATTTAGAACCCCCCTGCTCTGGCAGCCTGGGAGAGGTTCAGTGCGATATATGCCCTTCTTTACAGGCCTTTTCTCAGATGAAAAAAGAAATAGCTGTTTGACCAATAATGTTCCTTTCACATCAATCCCTAAGAGGATCCTTCAGAAGGAGAGTAGCATGGAGAGCGTCAGAGAAGCTACCATCATACACTTGATTCATTTTGTGTATTACACTTGAAGATTGTGGCAATTGAGAGTTCTGAAATGCATTGACAAGTACAAGGGAGAGGTGAAAATTGAGAGGCTAAAGCTTTTCTTCCAAGTGTTTCCACTGCCTCTTTGTGAGGGTTCTTTGGCATTCTGATTCCTGAATGCCTGATGGTTCCATAGCCCTCGGATGACCTCTTTGTTTTGCCCCAAATCTTTCCCTGAGAAGAAATGTTGCAGTGTTTTGTGATGTGGAATGTGTTTCAGTAATGTAGGCAATCAAAGTTTAGGATGAATTGTTTGTTATGAAGACATTGAAGGGAAAAAACCTATACAGTGAAGTATGGAAGTAGAACACTAGCAATAATTCTGCTTTGGGTGGGAGAGATAATGGCCTGTGTTTTGGTGGCAATAAAAATGTTCTATTAAGTTCTCTGAACGCATTGCAATGTGCTAGAAAACAGCAAATGATGAAACAGTGCTTTAAGGGGAGCTTACACATCCAGCAAGCATAAAATAAACATATTAAAATAGAAAAAAACACCCCTGATTTCCAGGACTTATTGTTTTATCATTTCCATCATGGGTATAGGATAAAAGAAAACTCTTACTTGCTTGTTAGAAGAAGAAAGCTCCCACTTGAAGTTCTTACTTGGCAGATGTCAGTTGAAAGCTCTGCTAAGGAATATGCTGCAATGTCAAACTCTGTTGGGTAATTTTAGACAAATGTGTCATGTGTGACATGGAAATATGGCATGCTGTACATTAGTGATTTCCCAAGTGTTTGGATCAGGTAGTAATGTGCTGAGAAAGTGCTCTTTATCTCTCCACACTGTGTACTTGTATAGCAGTGGGGAAAGGCTTTTGGTAGAAATTACTTTAGTCAGAAAAAGAATCCATTTACAATATGTGCCTTCTAACATCTTTCAGACAATGCATTGTATTAAAGAGGCATTTTTTGATTAATGTTTTATAAACATTTTTCAGCATGACAGCTTAAAGTCCCTGTAAAATTGTAAATGCGTGCATAGTGCTCACTTCCATAAAGTCAAATGCCATCTCATAAAGTCTAGTTGGATCCTGTCAGTGACAGTGACACAGAATCAGTGCCTTGGAGCATTAAAATTAATTTGCTTCATTTATATTACTGCAGTGATAGCTAGATGAAAAGAGTCCTATATTTAAATTATCTTAAAAATACCTTCAAATCTTTTAGGGTTTTTTATTATTATTATTTTACAGTTAACTAAGTGTAGTGAAGTGTGGCATAGTATTTTCATGGGCCTTTTAGGAAATGTGAAAGTAGCAAAGGGGAAAGGGGAGGATATGGGGGGCTATACTGGGTGCAGACTGGGGGAAGGATTAAGTATCTTTCAGATAAGCAAATTTTTAGAGAAGCAGTGGCCTTTTGCCAGGGCTGATAGCCCACAGCCTTGGAGCCAAACTAGAACATCCTAGAGTGAGTGAGAGAGCAAAGAGGGCTTTCCTATCCTGGGCTGCAAGAGCAATCCTCTCACTCTTCCTTGCTGCTGTTGAAGGTGATGGATAAACAGTGTTTCCTTTGCTTTCCTCAGGTTTGCAAAGTGCTTAATGTGGGGAAAAAAAAAAAAAAAAAAAGCTGAGTGAGGACACAAAAAAGGGAGAAAACTGAAACGTGTTCCCCATCACAGGCCTGTCTTCTCTCAGCTGCAGTGGGACTGATGTTGATGCCCCTGCCCTTAGTGGAGCTGAGTGATTTTAGTGGAAGTACCCAAAACTTACATGGCTGCAATGAGTAGAATCAAAGGTCTTGGTAAGCAAACCCTCAGAGGCTGAAAGCATGGGAGTGGAGGAGGGAAAAGGAGGAAGAGAGAAAATATAAACAGAAAAAGAGCCTCTGAATGCTAGGGCCAAAGAGCAAGGAGGAAGATGGGAACGTGTGGGAGCACTGGTGGGAGAAACATACCCAAGCAAAGGGGAAGAGGGAAATTTGGGGTGAAAAGCTGGGAATACTGATGATCTTGTTTGAAAGGGATACCTGCAGAACCATCTTTGTTTTTTCTCCCTTTGGCTGCAGCTCTCTGTAGTTCTAGTCAGGTGGGGTGCTGCTGTCTCATCCCGCTCCTTCCTTTGAAGGAGGATGGGATGCTTGTTAAACCCCCACTTGGAGCAAAGCTGACCAACTTAGCACCAAAGCACAGAAGAGAACTTTGTTACTCAGGACTCGTGATATTTAGTGAGTGAGGGTCTTTGGCAGAGAGTTGAACCAGATTGCTGGAAGCTTGTAACTTCATAAACCACAGCAGCATGAATGGGGGAGCCCTCAGTGTTTGGTTTTTTTCCCAAGTGTTTATATATGTATGTAAATATACATATATATATGAGAAAAATGTAGTTGTTTCTGTGTTTCATTTTAAAAGAGGTAAAAGTAACTATTAGAGCATGTTTTTTCTAATAAGATATTTGCATGGGTTTTATATATCTGGAAAACATTAGCAGTCATACTGATGCTTGCAGCTACAACAAATTCCTACTAAAAAGTTTAGATGGCATTTTAAAATATAAATACAACTCATCCTGTTTAGTTTAGCTTTGTGGTAATGTTACTGACACAAGCATTTGTGACTACACTATAGGGATCTCTGTCACGAAATATTTTCTGAGAGAGTTGCATATTAGCAAAGTTAGTATTATAAAGATCAGAAAGTGCATTAAAAAGCAACAAGATTGGGGTTTTTTTCTTTCCATTAGACTAGTCCTTACCTGCAAAAATGATTATTATTTCTTCTTTTCAGCAGTTAGCATTTCCTGGTAAATAATAGGAACTTTAATTGCACATCAGTAGCTTCCAGGAACCTATTGTTGTGACATGTATTTTAAAAAGCTGTGAATTAAGAACCTCTCTCTACCCAGTGATCTAATTATATTGTCACACTAATTATAGTATTTTGTATTTATATTTGACAACTTTAATTTTCTTTTCCTAGTTTACAGAAATAGTTTTCCTCTGGAGAATTTACTTTTTAGGCTGGAATTTCTTATGTTTCTTTCAGAAAAGATACAGTTATCTCAAGCATGTCTCAGTCACTTTGGATGCATTCTGTTCACATCTCTGCCAGTAGTTTCTCTGTGATCTTAGGCTAGTCATTGGAGTGTTTCTGATTCTCTGTAGGAGCCCTCTTCAGCTTTCTAAAATGTTTTTGGATCTGTGGATGAAATTGCACTACCAAAAGACCAGGTACTCTCTTACAAACAGAAATGCAGCATGCTCATAGCTTGGAACTCTAGTGTGTTTTTCTGTGATTAGAAAATAGAAAACGACCTACGAGGGTCAATTTGAGATGTGGAAACAGGCAATATAACTTAAATCTGTTTACAAAAACAGTATGATGGGCATTTGAGGTAAATTATATGCCTTAATATAGTGCAAATGCCTATTTAATTTCTATCTAAATACTATTTATTCCCAAGCCCCAAAAATTAGTGTTAATAGTAAGCAATTGCGTGATAGGTCCATTATGTTGTTTTGAAGGTAATTTTAATACTGAAGTAAAGCATGCAAGCCTTTTTTAAATTTGATTTAATCCACCCCTGCAAATATACACGTAGGTAAATGCTACTAGGATAGGCGTGAGGTTTTTCGTGGTGTAATGTGATGAAGTGAATAGTAATAATAATTACAAGAAGTGGTGCTGTGGAAACATCATGAAGATTTCAGCAAGCCTAGACACACGTCAACAATACTGGGGCACTGGTGAAGTGGTAATATTCAACAAATAAGCTGTTTGCTCACATAGGGAGGCGCCAACTTCATTAAAGGAAACCTGAAATAGTGTTAAGAATGAGAGTTTACCCAAGATGTAAAGAAAAGTTTCCGTAAATATGACAGCTTTGGCTGATCTGAAACATCTCCTGGGGAAATGGAGGGTATGTGGCACAAAGCTGAGTGTTTTGTCATTACTGAGAAAGGAGACAAGGCAGAGCCAGACTGGATGGGGATTGGAGTAACCTGGTCTGGTGGAAGGTGTCCCTGTGGCAGGGAGCTGGAACAAGATGGTCTTTGAGGTCCCTTCCAACCCAAATCATTCTGTGATTTTATGAGACATTCAGATGAGCTCTGTGAAAACTGTGTGTAGTCTGCTTCATTTCAAGGTTGATGCTGGCAGAGGATTCCTGGAGTGACATTTAAGATGAGAGAGAAAATAAGGTGCATTCTCAGGAGGCTCCTGAGGAATCGCAGCTGCTCTTGTTGGCAGCTGTGCAAATATCTGGTCAGGCAAGACAGAGCTGGTTGCAGGTTTTGCCCACACCTCTACTGTGTGGAACATGGTAGCAAAGTTCCAAGATTCCAACAGATTATTTTGAGCAGTAATGTGCTCAAAGTAGGCATAATTGGTTTCATTACAGCAAAAGGGAATGAAACTTAATTTCACATATCACATCATCAAACAGGAAGACTGTGCACAGAGATGTCTGATAGAACTAGCACTGTTGAGTACTAATTAGGAAAAATGGCCCATCTCTAGGTCTTAGCACTCACTTCTTCTAGCATCCAGCAACTTCTGTACTCCAGCTGCTGCCTAACTTTTTGTGGGCAGGATCACTTCATATTGCTCATCCAGCTGACTAAACCTTTTCTGTCTCATGGATAAGTCAAGACAGGGAAGGCTCTCATTTGGATGCTCACCAGCTGGAGGGAATACACAAGGAAAACATGACCCTCCTTCAGTGGAGAACAGACCCAAGAAAGGTTGCAAAAGTTACAAGCAGGAGTTGGGCATGTTGGTTGGAGGACAATCATGCAAGCACAGAACAGGGCAGTGAGAGGAAGTAGTTAACAAGCAGTTCAGAACTGTGCTCAGCCATGCTATAGCAGAATGTATTGTATATCAAGTCTTCAGCAGCAATTATTTACTGCAATATTAGCAAAATTAGAAAAGATCTTTTATGGCATTCCCTTCTCCTCCCTTTCTGCCACAGAACTTTCTCTGCCGTGTATTTTTTGTTTTCACGTTCTTGCTCGTTTGGGTTGGATTTTTAATGTATAAAACATTTCAGTTCATTTTGGGATTTTTGGGAACTTTTTTTTGTGTGTGTGTGTGTGTGAAATGTCAGTGCAGCATAAAATGCTTTGCTTTTATCTGGAGCTCAAAGTCTGAGGTGAGAGTCTGTCTGCTGTTTTTCTGCCTGCAGGGATTCCCATGCTGAAGATAGTATTTGCAGGTTATGAACACCTGTCCTTAATTTCCGTCCCTTTGCTCATCTATCATCCTGCTCAGATCCTTCTTGGCAGTCTGTTGGTACCAACGATAAAATCCTGGATGGTTTCTAGGCAAAAGGTAAGAATTGCTGGATTTGATTTATAATGGCAAGTGTATTGTGAGGGGAAAAATACCTAAACACATGTCCTAAACTCCTGGGGTTCCTTCTATGGTAGGGATTTTTCTATTTCCTTGCTTCCTCTATAACTGTGATAATCACAGCAGTATCATACTAAAAGTGCAGAACTTTATCCCGCTTGAAAAGGGGATTGAAAAGACTCTGGAAAAGTTCAAAGCAGGAAGTTAGACCTCTACAGCTAATTCAAATTGCAAATTCATTCAAATGATGAACTCAGAATATGCCCCATAAGAATGTCTCCATCAATTAGCTGACTAATAATCACGGCTTTGGATCTCCTTTATGGAGAAGTGACAAAGATGTGTTGGCTGGCATGGGAACTGGGGAAATGAGGTAAAATAAAGACACTTTCTGAATTAGATTGAAGCGGGATTAAATCTTTTTTCCCCCCTCCCCTCCATTTGGGTCACCCTTTACAACAGAAAGAAGGCTCCAGCAGTCTGGGGCATCCTATTTCATGCCAAAATTCAAGTATGGGATAACTTGTAGGATTATAGACTATAACCTAGAGGGTTTGGAATCAGCATCACTGATTCAAATTATGCTTATTCCAGTACAAATTGATGGTATTGACGTTTGACAGCCATTCTGTGATCTCTGTGAAATAGTTGCCATGATTTTAGCCAGGTTCTCAGAATAACCAACCTGCAAAGAGCTAGCCCATGAAATCAACTTCAATACTGTCTTTCAATGTTCTGGGATGATAAAGATCAAGAAGCTGCAGCAACTGAAGCAACCTTTGGCAGCCATTTTCAGTGATGGTTCAGACCTACTGTGGGAAGCCCAGCTCCATCAGCACCCTGCATTCTCCACTTAGCAGTGGAGAAATTTTACTGATAACACTCATATTTCCAATTTTCAGCAAAACCCAGTGGCTGTCATTTTACAGCTTCACACCACTAAAGTAACCTTGCTATCTTGAATGCTAAAATTCCCCAAATCAGTGATTTTCATGTGTTACCTGAAGTGTAAAAAGCAGGAAAGCTCTTGGTTTTCAGAAACTGTGTTCAGAAATCAGGCCTGGTTAATATATATTGGTCTGAGTATCTGAAAATGAAAATCTGAGAATCCAGTGGCAGTTATTCATCAGTCTGAAAATCATGGTTTTTCTTTTCATCAGAAATTATCAGGAGACTTTACAGGTGGTATAAAGAAAATTCTATGCTATTCCTGCAGAAAGACAGCCTAAAGTTAATGCTGCTGGTGACAGAACAATCCCTGCAATGCTGACTTCTCTTCAGCATCTCAGAAGTGGGGCTGGAGCTCATCCAGACCTCCCTGATTCTCAGGGCAGTAATGGCCTTCAGGGGCTGCTGTCAGTTGCTGCAAGTTAAAACAGCCTTTAAACAGAGCATCAGAACAGTCAATCAGTACTGGAGAGATTTACAGTTCACCAGCACTAGTTTCTTATTCATTAAGCATCAAATAAACCTCCTGTGCTAAGCAGACTGTAATGCCACTGTAGAACCACTTTGGGGGATTGTTGTTCTGTTGCAGCAGTTTCTTCAGTTGGTCTTCTGTATTATTCACAAATGTTATTTTAATTACTCTTTGAAAAAAATCAATGAGGTTGGGTCTGGTACAGTTGCAATAAGTATAATAGAAGTGAATGTTGTGACTGGATAATGGCCTCCTGCTTTGAAAATAAACATGTCATCATCACCCTTGATGTTTATTTTCTACAAACACCTTGGCTTCATTTTGGCATCTCTCTTGCAGGGGGAGGCAGTTATCCAGTCACAGTGCTCAACTGCACTGACATTCTTACTTAATTATGATAGTACATGTGATCGGGTTGTATGAAATTGAATTTAAATATTTAGAGGTTCATCTACACTAAGGTATTTCTACTTTGTAAATATGGCAGCAGAATCTGCCAAACTACAAAGTTAAAGAATTGTTTCCCCAAACAAAGTGTGGAATGATGTCTCTCTCTCCGAAGTCTCTTGCTGAATAATATCCAAAAGACTAATCTCAAAGGGCTGGATTTAACAATAGTTAAATGCTGGTGTTTCTGAGGAGAATATAGCCCATTTATTTTTAAAGGTTGAGGGGTTTTTTAAGGGTTTACATTTGTGCTGGAGTGATTTTCAAGCAGTGCTTACAAGCTTTAAGTGTACAATATTAAAGGTTAATATCTACAACAAGAAGCCCCATCAGGCATCTCTCAGACTGAAAATTGCTTGTTTAGCCAACCTGCTGGAAATGAGAAGTCAGACAAATGCCAGCCTGTCAGGGATCCTCACCCAAAAGACTTCAGAAAAACAGAGGTTCCAAATTTCAGGAATTTGCTAATTTCTCTAATTTCCTCTCACCCGGGCCAATTTGTCCCACCTAAGAAGGCACAGAGCTTTTTTTGCTGCTGAGCACACCAACAGCCAGCATCCTTCCCAGTGACCACACTGCTGTAGAGGAACAGCTGAAAACCCAACGCCTTCTGAAGCCTATCATGTTTCTCTCCTTAGTTGGAGAGGCTGCTTCCTGCCAAACTGGAAGCATGAGCACTGAGTTGCACTTCCGTCACACAATGCCACACAAACAGCTCAGCCTCCATAATTGGTCAGCCCTGTGAGGAACGTGGAGCTGGATGCTGCTGTCAAAAAAAGAAGGAGTTTCTTTCTTCCTCAGCAACAAGAGCTACAAAGATGTGAGCTGTCCCCTGGCATAAGGTCACCTCTGGACTGACGGACTTTGGCTTTTCTCAGAAAGGAAGGTGTAAGCATCAGAGGTGCATGACATCCACCACTGCAGCAGTGATTATCCTCTGAGCAGGATTTGAGCCTTGTGGAAGGAAGCAGGGGACACAAAGGTGTTGGCACAAATTTTCTTCACTGTCTTTCCTTAAGTGGGTCTGAAGCTCTTCTGTCTGTGTCATGAATGGTTTGAGTGGGGTCCAAATAGTTGCTTTCTAAAAGGCATCTGAGACCCATCTCTGCTTCCTTCACTGGCACTGTAGCCATAGTCCTTGTGATCTCTCGGTGTAAGTGGAGGCTGTGATGGGCTGTAAGACACAAAAACACCATCTCAGAACCCACAGCCTGCCAGCTGCACGCTGACTCCTCTCTCAGCCTCTCAGAAGTACAAACAGTGTTTTGTTGCCCCTTACAAATGAGAATCTTACCTTGTGCTGTTTGCTTGTCTTTTAAGGTTGTAAAAAAGTGACTGTCTTGTTTCCTGTTCACAGGCACTGAAATTAACCAGGCAGCCCAAAGCACCTGTGAAGGTATAATGGTGGAGATGGCCTGTGTCACAGTGAATGTATATATGTACTATACTGTACACACGGACAATTGACACAGCTGGGTTTTGTGAATGTTGCTTCGGTGCATATTTTATTTTTTTATATCTATCTGTCTATATATATATTAAAAGATACCTGTTAAGTGCCTTACACATGCATTTTTGGCAAAAGCATTGTTTTCAGAAGCCACTTGGTTGGTTTCTGCAAGAGGTTGTACAGTATTTTGGAGTCCTTTAGTTTATTTTTCTAACCAAGTGAATGGTCATGACTGACAGCTGGTTCTTCCATTGCCCCTGCGTTGAAGCCAGGGTGCACCAGCTGCAAGTCTCTGTTTTACACTAGCCAAAATGACCAGAAGCCTATCCCACTGCTGGCTGACGCTGGGGAAGAGCTTACTGAAGGTTTTTTTCTGAGATTGACTTGAATTTTTGTGTGACTCTGTTACACTCCCTAGTCATATGACTGTGACATGCCTTTTTCTTCTGAGTTTGTGTATACTCAGCATGGGGCCATCCAATGGATAGAAGCTGAAAAGCATGAATTATTTGCATTTGTTGACACAGTTGTCTAGACATTCCTTCAAAGTTAATGGTTTCTCAAGAAAATTCTTTCAATTCCATTGTATGATATTGTGCCATTGTATATCTTAAATGCCTCATAAGCTTCTTCAAAGAAATGGTCTGGTGCTTGGGTTATGAGTGAAATATTTGTGTTTGCAGCTAGGAGATCTTTTTATAATTTACCCCTGAAGATCACAAATTTTTGGTTTTCTTTTTTTCTTTTCCTTCCCCCTGTGCAATGCACAGAGACCTGCATGGAGAATTTAGGGTGCTGAAACAGAGCCTTTATTGTAGTAAGCCAAGCTATGTTTTCTCTATCGCTGCATTGGTAATGAATAGTAGCTTATGAGGACAAGAAAGTTGACAATTTTTTTTTTTTTTTGGCTCATTAAAAGGATCCTTATAGTAACAGAAACGCTATCCTAGCTCATTTGACAATCAATCACAACTTTTTAAAAAATACTATTACTCTTTCTAATAAGCTTATATAAAAAAGAATACAAAACACGATTTCTAGGCGTTGAAGACAAAGGAATACAGGTATATATTTAAACATGCAGCCAACACTACATCTTGTCTGGGAGATGAAGATTTCAGAAACGTGCTCTAGTCCAGACTGGGGTGTGTGCCCATCTGCAAAGACCGCTGGCAAATGTGCATTAAAATATGAAGTAAGGAAAGGAATAGGTCAATGTGGGATCAATATAAGTGCAGAGCTTCCGTGTGTGTCATGGTTAACATTGCAGCTAACGGTGTGGCTGAGTGCAAACACCTCGGAGCAAGTCTTTAGCAAACACAGATTATCAGAGCTCTGGTAAGGCTGTCAGCCTTTACACAAGCTGCAGATCTTCTGTGTGACAATAGGCATGTGAAGTTCATATCCTTTTGCCTTATTAAAAAAGATATATATTGTGTTTGATTTACCTAGTCTGTTACTTCCAGTCCTGTGGACAACAGGAACAAAGTGATTTGGTACCAATCCTCGGTGCTATACCCGATGGCCACTCCCTGTTGCCATCTGTGTGAGAAACTACAGGGAGCTGACAGCATCACCCTGTTCAGAACTGGCACAACAATAAAAGGACCATGTGACAAAGGCAAGGGAGGTGGCACAGGCTGAATTCCTTCCTTCCCTAGAGGAGGATCAAGCTCTCCCTGCTCAGTAGGCAAGAGGCCTGAGGACACTGTCCACTGCCCATGTCCCCAGGGCTCTGCTCTCTTCCCACTGGGCAGTGAGCTATCAGTTTGATCAGTGCATCCCTAGATAGCACAGGCAGGTCCACCAACAGGCCTGCGAGGAACTGGAGAGCTCCTGGGCCAAATTCAAGGTTCCACTTCCTAAAGCATTCTAATCAGTAGCTGGTTCCATATGGGAAAAAATTCCTCTGGGTTTAAAAACCCCGCAGGCAGCAGAGGATTGCTTATAAACTCAGGACAGTTTCTTTTTGTTCTGCTTCCATAAACCTGAATTTCCAGAGAGTATAAAGACTCAATCCCAATCCCACTGAAGCCAATGACTCTTTCTGTTGGTTTTGAAAGGTGAGACAACAGGCCCAGAGGCAGTGTTCCCTTTTTTAAAATACATAGGAAGAGTTCAAGCAGACAGTAGCTGACTGTGGTTGTGTCAATGCTAAATAGTC
Source organism: Pycnonotus jocosus (assembly GCA_013400435.1). Lineage (NCBI taxonomy): Eukaryota > Metazoa > Chordata > Aves > Passeriformes > Pycnonotidae > Pycnonotus > Pycnonotus jocosus. Next base: position 488,115 of record VWYP01003296.1, read on the forward strand.
AGAACACTGCAAGTACCCTAACTTAGCTACCTCTGTGTGCTGAATATCTGCCTTTCAGTACTTCCAACAACTTGCTTAGATTCCATTGAACACATCCTTTGTTTTTGGGGTTTTTTTTTTCTACCTTTAAGAATATTTCAAACTGTTTTACTATGTAGTTTTGTCAGTCTTTACCAAGTCCTTGTTGATTGCTTTGGGGCAGCTTAAATATCATGTATGAGTGTTGGAGGTGTTGGTCTAAAGGGAGTATCAAGCTAAACTGAAATACATATTTTAAATCCATACTTAATGAAACTGATTTGTGCACATCAATTCTGTTAAGACTGTTAAGATGTTTGTTTTATGACTTGTTATATGTCTTTAATAAACAGAATCATTTTGAATTCAATGTTATTAAAAGGAAAACAAGATAAAATTATTTATCCTCTAAGTCACATTTTTACCTCTGTTATCTGTTTTATTCTTTTGTGGGTGAGATTTTAAGCTGCTTGGTTTTGCTTTGGGGTTTTTTTGTTTGTTTGTTTTTGTTTGGTTGTTGTTTTTTTTTTTTAAGTCCATTAACTGTCTGGAAATCATTTAGGAACTTGGGGAAAGAAAGTCCTCAGAATACTGCTCATTGTCATCAATTGAAAATTAATGCATTGAACCTAACCAGGTTTTCAGTAAAGCCTTAGAACACTTGTGAATCTTTTCAACTTCTTGTCTTTAAATTTAACTGATATTAAACACAATCAGACAAAACTGATGGCAAATGAGAACTTTGCCCATATTACAACATGAAGATTTTCCTGATCAGCAACACTTCCTATTTCTGCATCTCTATAATCCCATCTAATGATAGCGAAGGAAAAAGACCGACCCAAACAATAAAACAGCACTTCAGAGGTCATGGGCAATGTTAGCACTTTGTGTTGAGTTACTCAAACATTTTATTTCCTTTGTTGTGCATTAAATTGAAAAGGTTTTGATGACTCCAAGTAACTTATCAAGTTACTTGATAAGTAACTTTCCAAGGTAAACAATTTTTAATGTAGTTAAAATCAAAGATGTGGTTGTGTTTTTTCTTGTTGATCCTTTAGTTAGTGTGAACAGGTGATGTGGTAGAAAGGCAGTCTCAGCAGAAGCTGCACAGTTGTGCTTGTTCACAGAGCAGAAGGAGCTTGGTTTTACAGAAGTCATCCCCTACATTACTCTGGCAGTCAGGGAAAAAGGAGCTGTTAGTTTTATTTGTGTACATTTTTCTGTGGAAATATCTTGACAGCAGGAGGTTAGAAGGCAAGATGAAATATGGTCTGTCTGCAAGCACATTGATTTATGTGCGAGTGCATACGTGCATAAGAGATGAGCAGTTATATATGTAGAAATGACTAGAAAGGGCCAAGTCCCTGGGATACATTTTTTTTTGCAAGACTGCATATGGAGAAAGAGCTACTTTTTTTTGATGTTATTCTGCCATTAAAAATGAAATTTCAGACACTGAATTGTGTTTTGTATTGAATCATAATCTCATACAGAACCCTTACAGCAGACAATCGCAGCTTTGTATTTGTAAACTGTAGACTGTTTTGCACTTAAATAGATGTTGATGCATTTGGGAATTACAACACAGTAAAGGTCTAAATCATAGTTTCTCTGTTTGGTTATAATCCAAATGCATTTATATTACTATTATTATAAAGTGCCAGGAACACAGGCAGTCCCTTGCAAACACGTTAAATAGACAAGAGACTAAATTCTGCCCTTGGTTACACTTGCACATCTCCAGTGCAAGGTTGTTAAGCTGCAGAGCAGTCTCCCCAGGGAAGCTGTTTGAAGAGCCCTGCCATCGTTCTAACAAAGCTCGGGGATAATGTAGCACATGATGAGAGTAAATGAAGAGTATTTTACTTCAGATTTGATGGCCTGCCCTTTCCAGCATATTACAAACTGATTCTCTTTTGTCCCTGTTTTTCCATGGAGTAAAAACTTACAGCATCCCAGTCTCCCAGACCAAAACTTACAGCATCCTGCCAGAACAATTTTAGGAGGGGCACTTACTCTGCCATTTTCTTGCTTCAACCACATTACTGCTCATGATCATTAGACTGTGGCTTCTACAAGGAGGCATTTTGGCTTAAATTCCTCCAAGCTGATGTGTGCTGTTCCTGTAAAATTCTCATTCAACAGAGAGTACCCTGGAAGATGGTAAGGAATCTTCTGGAGTTGCATGGACAAGCTGTGCAGGACTAGAGAAAGCAATGCTGGGAAATGCAGGTTGGAGGCATTGCTCCAGGCAAGTCTGCTTTGTGCAGGCATCTAAAGCTGCAGCAGAGGTCATGAAAGCAGCCTCTGGATTGCTCCTCTTGCCAGAAAGGTGGAGAGTAAGATCTTCAATGAGAAGTGAAATTAAATTTAATAGTGATTAAAAGGACAAGAGAGATGTGTTGGAAACAAGGAATGCCAACGAGGCCTCTCGGCTGCTCCCCTAAGCAAATTGCAGTCTCGGTGGAACATCAGCTTCTCAGTCCATCAGATTGCAGTAATCGAGTCTGGAGCTGATGGGAGCATGAGTCACCACTTAATTTTCTCATCAGTGGAGACCGAGTTTTCAAAATATTTTTAGATGCATTTCCACAGAGATTTCTGCCAGCCAGTGACCTATAGTGTGACAAGAAAATGAGCAATAGCTGCTGCTGAATCAGGCTTTGCTCCCTGCCACCTGTCCTTCTGACCATAGTCAGGGGCAGGGAGGGCAAGTAGGACTTATTTGGAATTATTATGCAGAAAAGAGCCCTGCTGAACTGATAGGAACACTTGGATTTGTTAAGTAACGAAACAATCTGTGAATTCTTAGCCTGCCTGGTAGGTTCAGGTGAACTTTGACTGTGTTGCTAGCCCCAGCCAGAAGCAGGTGTGAGATTAGGAAGTGACTGTGATCCATGCTCTGAGGGTCAGCCCATACCCACGGAAGAGGCCGTGCATCTCCTAAGGATCCCGTGCTGCTGCGTCTCATCCGCTCTTTGCCTGTGTTCCAAACCGCCACCTGGCACAACCATTTGACACTCAGGTAAGAAAAAAGAAAAAAGCCTCTGTGTAGCATCCTGTGTGGGTGGGCTACATCTAACATAACAGGCACAAAATCAAGGACTTGCAGATGCTGGCATGCTGGTGCTGGTTCGTCTCCGTAAGAGAAAATTTACTATTCATGGTTGGTTTTCTAATGAAACAGTTCCAACTTCTAAGGGAAATCAGCTGTCTTGAAAGGGAAGAAAATGGGCTTCCTTGAAGGAAAGATAATTTCATTGATAGGATTAAAAAATTATGGAGGTCATGTGAGAACTGGCCTTCTGCCAGGAGAAATGCAGGAAATAAAATTTGAGAGTCCTGTGACAATAATTGGGTATGAAATCCTATTGACAAAAGCTTTTGCAATTCTGTGCTCCCTCTGTTCCTCAGCATTGTGACTGCAGTCCTTCCCTGTTTCTATCCTTTGTCTGTTGCACAGCTCATACCTAAGATGTCACAAAATTGTTTTATTTCCCAGTGCCTTCCCTGTGTAGTTTTGCCACTTCTTGTCAACAGTGCTCAATGAAGTAAGTGATAAAATATCTTTTTCTCCTTTTTTAAATTTTGTTTTAGCTTCTCCCAGTTAGCTGTCCCTAACTGAACCTGGTGTCATCACCAAGATGATGCTCTCATCTGTCCTCCAAGCTCTCTTAGAGACCCTGTCCTGTAGCCAAGAAATGAGGGCAACCTTCCAAGATTATGCTTGAGGAAGCAGAAGTCAGCTTTTTGTGCTGACACTGAGCAACTTAACCCATGCAAATTACAGTTCTTGTGTTCTTTGTAAGGACTCGCAGCTCTCCTGGAAGGGAACACCCACATGCCACAGACCTGAAGCTCACTGCTGGATTCATTAGAGTCTCTGTCAGTCCTTTGGGCAATCTCATACTGCTGTTGATAAATTTTGCCAAGTTCTCCAGCAAATTCTCGCTTGTTCTGTTTCACAACATTGCTTCAAATGTTGGGAGTACCTCTATTTTTCTTTATTAAAATTACAAAAACCGCCTCCCCTTTTTTTGATCTATTTTAGGTCTCTGTTTGAAAAATTAACTATCATTTCCCAAAGCAGCTCAGGACTACTATATTTGCCTCACACATTCACTCTACCCCTTCCCCAAAACATACAGTCTTTCAGGTACCTCACAGACAGTTGCATAAAGCCCTTTCTTAGAAAACAGCTACAACATCTGCTTAAGTCCAATTCTCTGATAAATAAAATATATCCCAGTGGCATAATAGCATGCTAAAAATAAGAGCATGACACAATTTGAGCCAGCTAATCTGGTGACTCTGTTTGCTGCAGCTCATGGAGTGTTGATGTGAGAAGCCTGTATCTTTCCAGCCAGGCTGGCTGTGAGCATTGTGCGTGGATCTCTCCTGGAGCCAGAGCCAAATCCCACAGTACCATGCTATCCTGTGCTCACAAACTTCCTCCCTCTGGCCTCTCCAGGTGTCAAAACATAGGGAGGATTGTGATATGTGAGATTTTGTGTGAATCAGGGAACGGAACAGAAGCGCTGCAGTCAGCGGAGCCCAACTCGTATCACTTTGTGTTTGGATCAGGTAACGCCTGTTTGTGACACAAAACATTAATGTGGAACCTCTCTGATTATAAAAGGCATAAAGAGCTGTATATAGCTACACTATCACATATCAATGTTCCAAACCATCTCATTTTAAGTTTCTATCAGGGCATTTTCAAAACAACCCAACAAAATTCAAATCTTGCTGGGATCAGTTTTTCACAAGATTTTTTTGCTAGGGTTTTTTGTGTTGTTTTAAAGTAAGGTGCATAGTACATGTAGAAAAACTCCTCCATGTGTATCATGATGTATTTTAAACCATTATCTTGTATGCTCTATAATTTGATATTTCACATATTTTTAGGAATGTATTTTGCTTATCTAATCTCCACTTTCAAAGCAAACTCCCTCTACTAACTCATCCCATTTGAATTTTTATATTTCAATTGAATATGAACCTTGAATTTTGGTATATGCATACATATGCTCCAGTGTATGGCAAACAGCAGCTTCCTATGTTTTAAAAAAATTAGTGAGAAAATTCAATATTTTTTAATACTAGTGAAAATAAAATTTAGTCTGTTAAGATGGCACAGTGATATTCTTTGAATAGTTGCTACTTTGAATACGTTTTAATTTTTCTCCAGAAGCCTAAATTTAAGAGCTTATTCTCCTAGTAACAAAATATTTGCTCTGAACAATCCCAGAAGCATAATACATTAGTAGAAAGAGGTTTTATAGCCAATAATTCAGCTGTTATAAATTATGTCTGTAAAGAAAGAGAAAAGGGCTCCTTTTTAAAACTTGCTGCCAGAGTCTGGTATAGCGATGCTGAGTAAGATAAGTAATGTTCTTTTGATTAACAGTCAAGTCTTGAGTAGTTATCATTTAAAGAAGACTTTATTAAGCACTTTTCTCAAACTCATCTTTTTTGTTCTGTTTTGAACAGACTTCCATCTGAAGAAAACTCTCAGTGACTTTTTAGCCTACATTAAATTCCCACTGACAAACAGATGAGAATTATTATTAATTTTCTCCAGAAAGAACTAATAGGCTTTGCCAAATAAATCATGCAGATCCTAAGTGTGCTATTCATCTCTTCTGTAGATTATTGCTTCAAAGCCATGATAGTTGTCCTTTAAAAATCAAAAGTCAAATCAGTCCTTTGACTTGAAGGGAAAAATTTGAACTGCTAGTTGTCCTGGGCCTTATTGTTGTTTGGTTTTTTGCAGTTTGGAAAATGAGAGGGCTGGCTCCATGCCATGGCTGGCATGAATTCTTAGTTTCTAGGGGACTCGACCACATCTGGAGACTGGAGGTAACTGGTTTGTGTTAATGAATGGCTCAGTTATTGATCACTCCCCAGTATCATGGAGCACCCCAAGTCTCCTGAGAAGCCAAAGGTGACAGTGGAGTTGAACCTCTTCAACTCGGACAACCTTTGTGTCCATGTGTCTGTCTGTGTGTCAGCCAGGGCCCTGATCAGGTCCTGAAATATTCCAGCATCTTCCACTGCTTCAAGTTCTCTCTCTTCTGGAAGTTGTAGATATTTTGTGCTCCTCTTATCTTTTCAAGAATACATTGTAGGTAATTATTATGTTCACTTAATCAGCTTTTTGTTGATTTGAGCTTATTTGGTGCACTCATTGTTGCTTCTGCAGCACACATTCCACCATCTCTTTGATTTTTTCTTAATTAATGGAAGAGTCTGATCACCCACTTCCAATTAGTTTTTAAGTACCCTTGATTACTTTTTTGGTTGTTGTTTGGGAATTGATTTAGAGTTGAAATACGTCTCAACTAATTGCAAGATGTAATACCACAAAACTATACGAATTAACAAATACTAATATGTACTTAACATCTGTCCTAGATACCAGGGTTTGTACCCACACAGAGAGGATGCTGCTACAGGCTGAAATTAGAAGACAGGAACAATGTATTTTATCCAAAGTCTGTGTTTCTCTAGTAAATTTCAAATCAGCATGACATATATCCCATTCAGATATTCATCTGTTCAGCATCTTCACCAAAAAGAGAACTTTCTAGATGACCCTTATGGCAGCAGAAATTGTGGTTCATTATCAGTTAACACTGTATGAGATTTCTCCAAATGTGTTGATTGCTGTATCCATCTTAGAAGGAAAAAAAAAAAAAGAAAGAAAGAAACAAAAAAACAAACAAACAAACAAAAAAAAACCCAAAAAACCCCCCAAAAACCCCAAAACTAAAAAAAATCCAAAAAAACCCCACCAAACAAACCAAAAAAGAACCAAAAACCCAAACCAAAACCAACCAACAAAAAAAAAATCCCCTAAAACAACAACAATAAAAAACCCACATACATACTTTTAATTTCTCCTGTTTGTCGTTAAAATGATACATTATAAATTTGCCAAGTCATCCAAACCAGCATCATTTCATAGTCTGGGCACACCATTAATTTTTACAGGAAAATGTTTAGAATCACTAGGTGATTCTAAATATTAGTGTTCAAACATTGAATGCAGTTATTTTTCAGCATCTTCTATACATTATGTTAAGCTCCCTTGTTTTATCAAAAATCCAGCTGTACTGGCTGGCAAACAAACAAATTAAAAAAAAAAAAAAAAAAGCTGGAAGAGAAAAAGGAGAAAGAAGAAACCCATATGTGACCTCTGGTGGTTTTAAGACTTACTCAGAATATTGTACCTTCATGAATGATTAAATGACTCTCTGTTTAAAATGTATTGAGCCCTCATTTTTATGTGGATGGATATTACTATGCCAGAAATTCAACCTCTCACTGAGAAAAAGGGTGATCATAAGAATGGGAAAACAACTCAGATAAGTGAAACCAATGCAAATGCAAACCTTTTGCCAGCTCCTTGAAGAGATTGACAATCTGAGGAAGTGTAAACACATGGAGCCTACATTTCCCAAAATAAGAAATTATGACAGATGTACAGCTGGCACTGACACATGAGGTAACTGTCCCTCTGGGAGGACAGGTACTCTCTGAAAACTGGGCACTTTAAATAAGATTGAAAAGAAAGTGCTTAAAGACCGAGGTGTCAAAAAATTTAATTTGGTTTGCAAATATATATTTTGACTCTTTTTCTTTCTCATTTTTTCTTTTTTGTGTGTAACTTTTCCTTGCTCTGTTTGAAAACAGAAAAAGAGGTAGAACGCACTATGGAACTAGAATGTGTATATACACGTATTAATTGTTTATATCTGTGTCAGTCACCAGGTTAATATTTAGATGCCATTTGGATTACATATTTTCTTTTTTGTTTGTTAGGTTAAGGATCTCCAGGAAGTTTTCAGAATACATGGGCTGGTGTGGAAAGCAAAGCTAGATTTCATCAGATATATCTCAATGCTTCTTAATATCATGTGCTTTCATCAGTATTTTCTTTAAGCCTTGTTCTTTGTAGGCAGCACTTAGCACTTTATAGTCCTTCAGAGAGAGTGCTGACTGCAGCTGAGAAGCCATCCTGGAGAGCAGGGACACAGGTATTTTCCATTTTAGATACACATACATGACCAAATGGACTTTGACTTGGGTACTGCATGATAGCAATACCTAAAGTCAGTCAAATTTCATATTTTAAAGAGTGAAAGCAAAATTGTCCACCTTGCTGACAAATGCATCTGCGCTTCCCTGCGCCCCAGGACCTGCACACCCTCATCCCACAAGCAGAGGTGCCTACAAAAAAGCTGGAGAGGGATTTTTTAAGGGCAAGTAGTGGTGGAAAAAGAGTGAGTGGTTTCGAGCTGAAAGATAGCAACTTTAGAATAGATATGAGGAAGAAATTCTCAACTGTGAGGGTGGTGAGGCACAGGCACAGGTTGCCCAGAGAAGCTGTGGCTGCCCCATCCCTGGGAATGTTCAAGGCCCACTTGGATGGGGCTCTGAGCAGCCCATTCTGGTGTGAGATGTCCCTGCCTGTGGCAGGGCTTGGAACTGGGTGATCGTTAAGGTCCACTCCAACCCAAAGCATTCTATGGTTCCGTGTTGTTCCAGAGGCCGCAGTGCCCAGAGCATGGAACCGGCTGCTCTGTGACATCAGCCCCGGGCGGAGGGCGCTGCGGTGCTGCGGGCACTGCGGCTGTGGCTGTGCTGGCGCACGGAGGCATCACTCCCGCAGCTGACACGAGCCACGGGCAGTGATGCTGCTGCTCTTCCTCCTCGTCCTGCTGGCCGTGTGCAGGCCTGTGCAGGGCATGTGGAACACCTGCGAGTAAGTGGCCCCAGGCTCTGGGAGGGAGCTTGGGCAGCATTTTGGGGACTCCCTGGACAGGGCCCACTTGTCCTCTGTGGCCAGGCCACAGCTTCCCGAACCCCATGGGGAAGCCTCAGTTCCTTGTGGACAAGCACACACCCCACGGCCTTCCCTGGCCTGCTGTCCCTGCACACCTTGTGGGGAGCTTCTGCTGGAGCAGCAGCAAGCCATGGAGCAGGATGGAAATGACTTTCTACTTGCAGAGGGATCTGTGGGCTCCGGCCTTTGGTTTCTGATGATGAGCAAGGCATGACACGCGTCGTGGGTGGCACCAGTGCCGAGGCAGGGGCCTGGCCCTGGCTCGTCAGCATCCAAGATCCCTCGGTTCCAGGCACAGGGCACCTGTGTGGAGGGTCCCTCATCAATGCACAGTGGGTCCTCACAGCAGCCCACTGCTTTGCTGACTCCAGGTAAGGAGGAGCAGGAAACAGGGATATCCCCACATCAGCAGGTGCCCCATCAGCAGTGCCATATGCTTCTCCCTTCTCGTTTCCTTGCAGTGTGCCCAGAGCCTGGGCAATGCAGACAGAGCCCAGCTGAGAAATTACCTAGGAGAAGGCTGGGCACATGCCACTACTTCCTAGGTGCCTCCAGCCGATATTCCCAGAGCCTAAGGCATGCTAGAGCAGTCACTGCCTTCATAGAGCTGCCTCCCTCTCTGCCTTGAGAAGCGGAAGGCTGATCACTGCTGGGCTGCCACAGCTCCAGGCTCTGCTCCCTCTCACCCCTCTCTCCACATGCCTTCAGGAACATCAGCGCCATGCGCCTGCTGATCGGGGCCACCCAGCTGACTGAGCCGGGCTCTGGGGCCGAGGTGCGCCTGATCAAGCGGCTGCTGGTTCACAAGGAGTACGGTCCCACCGACCAGAGCAACGACATCGCGCTGCTGGAGCTGAACGAGCCTGTCCAGTGCGGCCCCTACATCCAGCCGGTCTGTGTGCCCAACGGCACGCTGAACGTGGCATGGCTGGATACCTGCTATGTCGCTGGCTGGGGTGCCACCACTGCAAGATGTGAGTTTCCAAAAATGGAAGGCAGGCTTGATACACTGGGAAGATAAGCTGGGCTTCCTGACAGTAGAGGCCAAAGCCAGAGTCAGGCTGCCCACTCCCTAAAGGCAGACAGCAGGGACAGAGAGCTCCAGCCCCTCTGTAAAGGCAAAGCCAAGCCCTAGGGAAGGGGGTCACCCTCAGATGGGGAAAGTGGCAGCAAGCTGCTGGGTCCTCATTCCTTTCTCTGCTCACAGCTCAAAGATCAAGTGATGTCCTGCAGGAGGCCAAGGTCCACCTTATCAATGTCCAGTTGTGCAACAGCAGCAAGTGGTACGATGGGGACGTCCACACCCACAACTTGTGTGCTGGCTACCCAGAGGGTGGCATCGACACCTGCCAGGTAGGAGCATGTGACGAGTCACTCAGCCCCAGCAGTGCAGCCAGCACCGCCCCAACACAGCCCAGCCCCTGCTTTCCCTGGCCAGTCACTCTCTCAGCCCCAGCTCCCTGTCATTGCTGGGGCTTCCCACCCATTCCCCATCTGCAGGGCCTAGCCCAGGGCCTCGCCCAGGGTCTCCCTTGTCCCAGAGGCCTGGCACTCTGCCCAAAACACCCTGCTAGTGCTCTTGGCAGCCCAGAGGTCCAGATGCCAATGCTGCAACATCTGTCCTCTGCACATCCAGGATCACTGTGCAGAGCTGAGAGAGAGCCTGACTTCATAGGCCCCCAACCTGCTCCCAGCCAAGCTTCTGGAGGCTCCAGCACCTGAGCAGAGCCTTGCTGTGCTGGGAATAGAGCTCTGGCAGGGGCTGTGAGAGAGAAGGAGGCAGCCTCAGTGCTGACAGGGGCCACCAACACCACCTTAATCCTCTCTGCTCCTCCGCAGGGTGACAGTGGGGGTCCACTCATGTGCAAAGACAACAGCGCCGACTTCTTCTGGGTTGTTGGAGTGACCAGCTGGGGAAGAGGCTGTGCCAGAGCACAGCGGCCTGGAATATACACTTCTGTTCAGCACTTCTATAGCTGGATTCTGATCCAGATGGAACTGCTTCCACAAGTAGAGGCTTCTCGGGCATGGGGTTATTATACAACCACCTCACGACCCTGGACTTATAATACGAACGCCCCATGGCCCACTCAGAAGCCATGGTCAAGACCACCTCCCACTCAGAAGCCGTGGCCGACAACACTCCCCACTCCTAGGCCATGGCCAACAACACTCCCCACTTCTAGGCCATGGCCAACAACGCTGCCCACTCCTAGGCCATGGCCAACAACGTTGCCCACTCAGAAGCCACGGCCAAAACCAATTCCCACTCAGCAGCCATGGACAAAACCAACCCCCACTCAGACGCCAAGTTTGATACCACCAACAGTGGGAGGGATTAAGAGCTGCCTATTTCCACTCAATAAGCTGATGGAATTCTTCACTCAGATCCAGGAGCTCCTGAAGAACATACCAGGAATTACAGTTTGAGCAGGAGAATGGACAGGATCCAGTGCAGGTTGCATGGGACCGTGACCGTTTCCTGCTGAGGCAATGCCTGTTGATCCAAAGGCCGCCTCAGTGCTGAAGGCCTGCTCTGTCCTGCCCACGTTGCTCCACTTGCATGTATGCAAACACTAACATTGACTTAGTTGCTGAAATAAAGTTGCCTATGTTTGTGGTTAACCATGCTTTCAGACCAGTTTGGTCTCATGGGCAAGGCTAGGACCTCCTTGCCCTGAACCTGCAAAATGAGGCTGCACCAGAGCACTTGGGCACAAAGGGAGTCACTCCAAAGGGCTGGAACTGTGTCTGGTCAGAGAGGAGAGTGCTCAGAGCCACCACAGGATGGAGAAGACTGGCACATCAAGGCTAGGAAGAGGACAGGAGAAGACAATGCCACATGCAGACACCTTGGGGGGAACACATTGAGGCACACAGGATGGTGACTAGGGCCTGGCAAAAGCCTTAGCTAATGGAGCAGACCTGGGAAAGCTCCTGAGCATGACAAGCAAAATTGCTGACTCTCACAAAGACAGGGAGAAGCTGACAGGAGCTATTGTGCCCTAAGGAAAAGCAAGATTTCACAGCTAGCAAAGGGACATTGATGCGTGAGGTGGCCATACTTAAGAGATGTTTGAAGGAACAGTTGGGGTCATTATGGGGAGAAGAACCTGGTAGGAGCAGAAGGACCCAGGAAACTGCATCTGTAATGCTGTGGAAGACGAAGGTGAGCTAGTTAACAGCACCTGCAACACCTGCAACAGGTAGGAGAAACCTTGGATTCAGGGGGAAAAGATAGCAGGGAGCAAAGAAGGACAGAGAAAGAAGTCGAGGAAGATGAGGGGGATGTGTAAGCATGGGAGATAGGGAAAAGGGAGGATCAAGGAGCCAGTCTCATAGACACAAGCTGTGTCCTTGGCCTCGCACTCCAGGTGCCACGACTGCCCTTACCAGTGTGGGCCCAGAAGAGCACTAGCCCTTGCAGACATCAAGGACAGGGAGCCTCCCAGAGGCTGTTGCTGTGGCTGCCGTGGCCAGCATGGACTGTGCTGCATCCATGTTTCCTGTGCTTTGCACGGGAAAGGATGACACTGCTTGGGTATGTCTGGCATATTTGGCTTGTGCTCCACTGCTCACCTGCCATGGCTGTAACCAGATTGGACATGTGCATGCTGTCTGCAGGAGCCATGTGCTCTAGTGGGTGTTTTTTGGGAAGGGGCTGCTGGCAAGCAGGGTGGCAGTGAACCTCCCAAAGAGACTGTGATGCCAAATAGGGTATTTTCCTGCAAGCTGTTAGCAGGAAGTTCTGGGAGCCCAGCAAACAGAGGGGCTAAAATAAAGCTGGAGAGGGACTTTTTTACAAGGACAAGTAGTAATGGGATAAGGGGGAATGGCTTTAAAGTGAAGGTAGGTTTAGAATAGATATTAGGAAGAAATTCTTCTCAACCAGAGGAACTCAGTGACTTCAAAGTTGCACTCAAACAAATGTCACAACCGTCTCCTCCTCAGCAATGGAAAAAGCCTGTCACAGTCATTACCGTGACACAAGCACCTACCAGCAGCTCTGAACTGCTCATTCAAATGCCAAGTGACAGGCAGATGTTTCCAGTAAGAAATACAGCCCTCTCAGAGCCTTTGCTTGCATCACCCACCAGGACAGCATTGCCTCAGCCTTCTCTGGCCAGGGCTGTGACCTGCTGGAGTCACTCGAGCTCAGCCGGGCTCAGACAGAAAACGTGGCACTGATGGAACTGGAGAGGTTTGCTTTTTTTTGTCGTAAATGTCTTTGTCAGTCGGGAGCTGGAAAGGAGAAGGGGACATAAGACAACTTACATTCTGCCTATTGTTTTCCCAGCAGCGTTTGTGTAGTGGCTTTCTAGAAGAAAAAGTCCCCACAAACTGCAATTGGAGATGTAAAATAGCACTGAGGACAATTGTGTATGCTCTGTAGTGGCTTGATAATTAAGGGACAGTATAAAGCATTTCAACATAAGTTGAAATGTCTCTGATGCGTGCAGGGCGGGGTTACAAACGCTCCCTCCGCCCGAGCGCTCCCGCCGGGCCCGGCCCCGAGTGCGGTGCCGCCATCTCCGGGACAAGGCTGCCCCCTGGCGGCGAGAGCGCGGGGCGGCCGGCGCTGCCCTGCGGGAACACCGGGGGATGGATCCCGCGACCCGGGCCCGCACGGATCTGCCCGGGAACGCAGGCACTGCACGATTCCTGCCCGGAGCCCGCGGGCAGAGACCGCTGCAGACAGCCGCTGCCTCTGACACGTCGCGTTGGTGCTGCCTGAGACACTGGCAATTACTGGTGACAGCTCACTTTGACTGGGTTAAATATTTTCCCACTCTGGGCCGTATGTTTGCACAGGCAGGATCAGCAAGTCACGTTTGCTGCCGTTCCCTGTGCACCAGCTCCCCGATGTCCTTGGTACCTGGCCGTCAGTTCTTAATGTACATCAGCACGCGCTGATATACAGCCAGGCTGATCTTTGACTCACCTTTGGAACAGCGACACATTTTCTCCACAACAAATTATACTTTGACATTAGAAGGTGGCAATCTGTAATGGATATTGCAATCTGAAGATTGAAAGAGACTATCTGTGATCTTTGTCCTCAGCCGAGTAAGCTGGAGTCTCTCTTCCCTCCTACACATTATTTGATTGTGGGACATAACCTTGGAATGTACTAATAATCATTAGTCAGAGCTGATGTATCCGTTACGGGCCTGCCCTGCTCGGGGAGGGAGACGTTCTCTAGAACAGTAGTAAATCAGCAAAACATGCACTTAAATATACAGTAAAATGTGGTTTGAGACACGGTCCTTCATACATCATGTAGCAAAATGTTTTATTGAGAGAGTCACACACAGACTAATGAGGAAAGAGGCTGCTGAGACAAGACCTGTGAAGGGGAAGCAGTTCGGTGGCAGGAAGGGGATGGGAGAGATCTCTGAGCAGCTCCTGATCCAGGGGAAGTTGTGACTCCCCAAGTCCTTGTCTACCCTCTTATAGCCTTGGATGAGCTGGCAGGAGAGAGAAGGGAAGGCAAAGGAAGGAAAGGAGCCCTGTAGAGCTGTCCAGACATAATAACCCTTAAGGGCCTGGCAGGGGGAGTGAAAGGGTCCAGCTTGCCAGGAGGAGTGATGGGTCTGTTCTGCTGTTCACCAGCTTTGCAGGTCACGCTGCTACTTTGTCATTTGTTTTTGCTGCTAAGCAGCTGTCTTTTTGGAGCTGAATGTTGCAGGAATTGTCAGAGCATCTCCTTTTCTTTTTTACAGGCATTTGTCATTATTATTTAAATCTGAGTGAATAAATAACACATGTATCTGCTGAACGTTTTACTCTCCGAGTTCCTGACCTTGCTGCTTTGCCTTCCTTTGTTTTTATGGTCCTGAGTAGTTGCAGAAACTGTGCCAGAAGGGCTGGCCAAGCCAGCCAGCCAGATCTCTGAAATGCCTGGGGCTGCATCCCACACTGATCTGGGAGAGCCTGAGCTGGCACATCCCTGCTGACCGTGATTGCTGGGCCCACAGGGCGCTGGGGCTTCTCCTGTGAGTCTTGTCCTCCTTTTTGGAGCTGGCCAAATTGGTGCATGTCTGGCTTCTTTTTTTGCTTACTGGTGACAATTCAACCAATGCAGGAAATGTCTGTGATGTCCAAGCTTTGGATCAATTGTCTTGCTTAGTGCAACCTCTCCATGTCACATTTTGTTATTTCTAATTTTTTTTTTCTTGAGTTAGGGCAGGTCAAGCATTGCAATAGCCACAGACATTTTTACTGCCAAAACTATGCTAGATGCCTGTTTGGCTGGTGAGGGGATAGGCTCAGGATAGCTGTGCATTAGCTGCTTTCAGTACTTCTGACCCCAAACCATGTCACTTCACTGAGGGATGAAGTCACAGCCTGACCTGGGCCACCGGTGACTGCCGGCTGAGTTGCCCTGGAGGAACTGAGATCCCCAGTTCCAGCAGAATGTCTGTGACCAGCCCAGTCATGCACCTAGAGCGGGAAACAAGGCAAGTCTTTCACTTGTCTCTGCAGTAAATATTAGAATGGTTTGTGCCTTTGTTTTCCTAATTTATTTTTTTCTCAGAAATCTGTTACAAACATGAGCACAGACTAGTTTCCATATAAGGCAAGTTAGTTAAGAATGGGGATGTCAGGGTGGTTTGTCTTTTAATAAATTAACCAGTGCTCGTGTTTTTAACAACCTTAAGAAGATATAAGACCTCCATTCCTCCTGTCACGGCAACTACAACAAACGGATCATCCTTCAGAAGTCAAGAAAGAAACACAGGCACTTTAGGTCTCAGCCAAGAGAGCCACAAAGTAGCAAAACTCATTACTAATTCAGAGGAGCTGCATCCCTCAGATCCCACCATTATTGGTCTTACTACTAATAATCTGGAGCACATCAATTTAGCAGAAGGCAGAGCTTGGCAGAAGGCAGAATGGTGTTGAAGTGCCAGTCTCCCAGTCAAACACCTCCATGAGGCCCTCCCTTGCTCTAGTCAGCCTAGAAAGAAGCAGTGCTGGGTTGTGGGGAAAGAGCTGAGGAGAGGAAGGTTCTGGTTTTATAGCCAGAGCAGTCTGGTAACATTAATCCTAGAGAGACAGTGAAAGAGGCCATAGGTATTTGTAATTTATTCATGAACAGTTATGCCATCATAAGAAACTTTTAAAATAATATGTGATAGTTCTTTAAATATTTAAAAGTTTGTTGACCTATTTTCTCATTTAATTAGGATTTTTTTTGGCTGCATTAACAATGACTTGAATGCAGTCTCTTTTAGTCACTACACAGTTCAGCTACACTGGGTTACAGAAACATGATTTCTTTCTAAGGCACATGACACAGGAGAGGAATGCCATTGTAAATGCCTAGATATGTGCTTAAAAACCTGTAGACTTACTAGAAGGTAGGGCATAAGCTCAATTAGTGAATATAAAACCATTCACCTGGCATCCTTCTGAGTCCTAAACCAGACTTCGTCTTTTCAATTACAGCACTACCTTTGTTTTTTCTGCAGCAAAGGGCTACGGTGCAGTTGCCCTTCTCTTCAAAGTGCAATGGTTAAGAGCATCAAGCTCATCTCTGCAAGCTGCATTTGTGAGTACACTTCTTTTCTTACTCATTTATTTCGCCCAGGGCTCACTGGGCCTAGAAGTGAAGTTGATAAAAATTTGTCTATGTGTGCAGCACAAATGTCACTGATCACAGTGCAGCAGTATGGTCAGAAACCAGCTCTTTCTGAATGCTAATGGAAGGCACTGTTAATAAAACCTGTGCTCTGTGCGTCATGATGGAGCTGGAGCAGGAGAACTCATGTCCCACCTGTCTTCTCTGAAGTCAGTGGTGATGTAAGGGAGGATGTGAGAGCAGGGCTTTGACTGACTATCCAGCATGGAGATGGGGAAGTAGTTGGAGATGGCCACAGGGCCCTCCTGACAGAGGGGAAGTTGTCACCAGGAAGGCTGAGTGAACCCTCAGAGTCCTGTGATTACCTGCTTGGTTCAGCAGTATTGCTGTGGGCTGTGAATTAGGCTGCAGCACCAAAATTTAAGTTTGTCTCTCACTACATGGCTTGGAAATGATCGACTCTGAACTGATCCACCTTAGAAAAGGACACCAGAAGGGTCAATTCCTGCTCTCTGAAAGGCTCTAAAATGTACATCTCAAGAGGATCATGATCAGGTCTATTTCTGGCTCTTTTAAAGCTGCAGTAAAATAAAACTTTACCCTTGCTGTTATCACCTCTCCTTCTTAGGTGGTATCCAAGATCATGCTGTTTTCCAGGGGTTGCTTTAGGGGTCTCCTGCAGAAAACCACATGGTCAGAGAGAAGTTTGCACAAACTCAGAACACCAGGATGTGTTGACTTCCCATGCCGCCTTTGCAGGGCATCTCCAAAGTGACCTGGGAAGGGTACTTCTCAGTCTGTGTTTCTGCACAGTGTCACTGAGCTGACTCAAAATAAAAGACTGAATAAATGTTGGCTGTCAGGCTTCAACAAGCTTCTTCATCAGGTGCAAATGGACAGGAAAGATTTTGTTCCATTTGCACCTGATGAGGAGGCATGTTTCTCCCCCAAAAGCTGGTGTCTGCCATCCTGTGTTTGACTCCATGGATCAATTCAGTGTTCTTGGGATCAATGTTCTCCACTAATGAGTTATTGCTTTTTATTTTCAAATTGAAACTTGAAATCTTGTGGCAAATATTTGTCATTCGAGGGATACCAAGTGCACAGAGTCAAACCTGTAAGCTCTTAAATGAGAATAGTTGAGTTTGTTGTTCCTAGAAAGAAATATAACACTAGAAACTTTATTTCTGAGATTAAACAGGAGTCAATACCACAGTGCAGAGGAAGAATCTCTATTTTTGGCTACACCCTTAAGGCAACAGAGGAAGTGCATGTCATTGCCACAGTGACAGCTAATGAGCAGATATACAATATTAATTGCAGTAAGTGTAACACACTGAGCAATCTATCAGCTTCTATCTTCTCAGCAGCTGTAGTTTAGATACTTTTGCCTAACACCTCTGTCTGAACCGGCTGCTTAGGGTTTGTTTGCCTATATGGCAGCACACAGAGGGACTAAACGACCACCGCCTTCCTCCCGCTGCTGGAGGGGCTGACCCAGTTGTACTCAGCTTGCACCAGCACGAAGCTGTTCTCGCGGATCTTTCGGAAGTGCATCACCTCCTCGTTATCCGTGACGGTGATGACGTCGGGGTCGGGCTGGCTGAAGGACACCTCGGCCCGCTTGTGGCAGTGCTGGGCACAGACGCAGCGCATGGCAGCTGCCAGCGCCAGCCCCAGCGCGGCCGTGCAGAGCAGGAGGATGCCGAGTTGGACTGCGAGGAGTCGGGTTCCTCTGCCAGGGCCTTCCCCTTTCTCGAGAACAGCAGAGTCGGGAGCTGGTCTGGTTACCCATGGCAGGGTATTCCCAGCTGCCTCCTGCTCATCCTTGTCCTCCTCACCCCTGGTGCCTGCCTCCTCTGGCTGCGGTGCCAGATCTCTTTCTGCCATTTGCCTTGAAGCCGAGGACAAATTGCCAGCAGCGTTGGCATCACCAAGCCAGGCTGTGGTTGCAGCAATGTCACCCAGGTGAGCGCGTATGTGCAGGGCAGAGGGAGACTCTGTCACACCTGGGGAGGTTTTCAAGATGGTCCTGCTCTCGGTGCTGCCCTTTGGAAGTAAAAACGTGCCAAAATGTGCAGTGAGGGAAGAGAAGAGGGGCTGATTAAGTTTTCACTGCTTACCTCATGGAACACTTCAACTCTGTTTCCAATGTCCATGTGTCTCTCTGGCTTTAGATTAACTCTTCTCTATTCCCTGTTTACTCAGTAGCTTTAGAAAATAAAGCAGATGCAGCCCTGCTCCATCCATACCAGAATTGCCATGGGAAGAACAAAGGCACTTGAGTTGGTCACGGGAGCAAAGGGAGTGTGGGTTGGAGGGGCAAAGGTGAAGGGCACAGGTAAAGAGGAAAGTCACTGCTTTGTCTCACTAAACCTCTGCAGTTCCTGTTGTGGTGGTGGGTTTTTTTCACAGGCATCATTAACGCAAAATAACATCACTTAATAAACAATTCCCACCTTGAGAGGCACAAGGGTCGTGCTGAAAGGGCAAGTGTGATCTTCCCAGCCAAGCTGCGTGTGTAGGCTCACACAGACCTGCTGGGATTCAATATTGCCCTTCTGAGGCTATGGAGTGGATGGACACAGGAGGCTTGGGATGGCCTTTGCTATCAGCAGTTTTGGGACATTCACATACAACCTATAAACTCTGCCCAAGGCCTGTCTTGCTTTCTCAGTTTACACAGCCAGTCTTAAATCTTCTGCCCCTCTGTGTTGCTTAACCACCCATTTTAGTGGGAATGACAGTTCCTGCCTGGGTCTGTTTCTGGGGACTGCCTGGTTCCATGCACCTTATTTTAACTGTCACAAAATGCCAGCTGCTCCATGCCAGTTCTGCAGCCCAGGCTTTGCTGCAGGTATCATCCAAGACTAACTGGGGAACAAGCATGCAATTTAGGAGGCCCCCAATGAATTTTTCCATTCCCACTATGCACCTGAGCCCCCATCCAAAATCTGTAAAATGTACTGGATTTTTTAATTTGGCTCCACTGAGATTTGGATCTGGCCCTCAGTAGCTGGCACATCTCCAGCCTGTCCAGTCCAGCAGGCTTTTTCACACATCCATTAATTACTCCAGAGAAACCCTCACCCTCTACCATCATTAGTGATTTCTAAAGCTTCCTGGGAAGACAGTGTGACAGGAGCACAAAGCTGAGGTAGGAGCCCTGGCAAGCTGTGAAGCAAAGTAGTGGAGGGTCAGAGAATCCTTTGTGGAAGGGATGGTTCCTGAAGGCACTATTAAAATACAGTAGTAAATAGAAGACTTTCAGTGGCTGAACTGCAAACTGTAAAGTAGCAGGCTGGAAAAGTTAGGATTGCATGTGTATGGATCATTTGCCCTCAAAATGCAAATGCCATACTGTAAGGATATACTGCAGGATTTGGGACTTTGGGATAGAAAATGGAACTGCCTCGCAAGTCCTTGCCCTATCTCAACTCATTTCTCCTTTCTTTTCATACTCCTCTCCATTCTTGCCTAATTTCTCAGTGGTTTTGTTTCATCATGCTCTTCTGATCTTGCCTTGTGCAATAACTGATCCTTTCCTTCAGTTTCTATCTACTCCCAGTTCTCCACTTCTCTCTGTGAACAGAAACATTTCTCCTTTACTTGTTCTCTGTCCTTTGCTCCTTCCTAAATATTTCTGGCTCATTCTGTGCTGTATGTCCCCTTTCTCTTTTGCCTTCTGAGAGATTATTTCTCTTCCTCCTTTGGCATCCTGGAAACCAGGTCTAGTTCATTCTTCTCCTTGTATTTTTCTTCTCTCCATCACCTGCATAGTGGAGTTACCCCGTTAACTCTGTATCCTATGTCTCTAAGCACACACATTTCCAGCAACCTGTAGACCCATCTACATAAGGGAAAGCAACTGTTTTTACAGTGGACCTCTTAAAAACCCAGGCAGTGAGCTAAAAAAAAAAAAAAGATAAACTAGAAAGAGATATAAACTTCATTTTCCAGTTAGGAAAAAAATTAAAACTTTTAACAGTCTCAATGTAGTTTTAGCCACTTATGACACCTATATGGGCTGCTAGGGCCTCCTCCCTGCCCCTGGTGCTTACCTTCCTGTTGCCTGTACACATCAAACACAAATGTAGGGTGGCAGCACTGGCATTGCTTCCTGCTCTGAAATATGGACAGAGGAAGGCAGGGTTAACAAGTGACACCTGTGGCTTACACCACTCCAAGAAGTGTTGCTCCTTAGAGGAGTTTTGGGATGCATGCAGTCAATGTAGATCATACAAGGTGTATTTTGAATTATGCCTGGTCATTGATTCCTATCCCCATCATTTTCACCCACAGTATGAAACGTTACATGAAAGCTCATGCAGCCCAAACCTTCTAAGACTTCTGAGCAGACATCCTCAAGCCCAAATTTCATAATTGCTTTGCATCCTTTTTTTTCCCCTTTCCCTTCAGATGGTGAAATAGGTCTGCTGACTGTTCACGGTTTCACTGAATATTTGTATGCACTTTCAGAAAACTGTTGTAACAATCAATAGGTTTTATCACATTTTCCCACCACCTGGCCAGTCTCCCACTGTGCTGAGCAACGCAGCGTTGGGTTCTTAAGGGTTTTGGATTTTCTCCCTGTCACTGTCTGTCGTGTGCAATATCCAAAGGATTATTTTTCAAAATCTCAGCAAACAAGCACCTTCTCACCTCCCTGCTACACACAGACACCTTTCCTATACCTTCCTTGTTCATCTGCAGGGAGACTAGTACTATTTTTCCTCCCCAAAAGGACTGGAGAAACAGCCTTTCTCACCATCTAGTTTTTACCTATTGAAGGTGCTGTAGCTGGAGGTGTTGTCCTGTGAGAGGGAACCTTGCAAGGCATCCACCATTCCAACACCTTGAGTGGGAAGGGACAGCTCCAGCCGCTGGGCTCTGGAGTGGATGCCCCTGCCAGATACAGCCCGCGACGTCCGGGCCGGCTGCTTTGGCTCAGCAATAGGACGAGTGTTCGACCCCACACCAAAACCTGGCTCCGGTGCTGGTGTTGCCATGATGCCAGTGGGGCTGGCAGGCAGCAGGGAGCCAGTGGCAGCTGCAGGAGAGATGGGACCTTGTCCAGCAGGGAGACAAAACAAAAATCAGGGAGAGAGGAGCAGAAGTCTATTGTCTTTGGTTTGTTTATTTCAAATCCTACTCGCTGCCAAAGTTTGCCAGGAAGGTTTGTAACAGCGACTCTTTTATTTTCATGTCACTTACTTTTAAGAGGGAACCCACATGGAAATTAAAGCAGGAAAGCTCACTGCCTATGTAATGGTCAAGTAAAATAATTAAAACTCAGCCTTGGTGCCATGCCAAAAGTGCTGAGAAATACATCTGATTTGGGTGTAAGTAAATTCTTGGAGCATCTTACTGACCAAAGGCTGCTTAAATACAACTAAATATATACGTGGAGGGAAATAATCATATTTAGAGACAAATACATTCCTCTGTTTAGACAACATTGCTAATTGCACTTCCTTCTTTTCAAGACTTGAGGTTTTAAGTAAAGTATTTTAAGATTTGCATTGAAATCATAAGATCTGGCAGCCCCAATTAACTGTCTGGTGCCCTCCTTGGAACTGGTTCCTCAAATACTGACCCACACCTCAAATACTGACCCACATCTTCACTTCAGGAAGCTCACCATGGTCACCACTGATCTCCTCGATAGACACAGGAGTTAAATGGGTACCCCCAGTTTGTTTAGGCCACTGGCGTTGGACACTTGCCAGAAAAAGCTGTAAAACTACCCTGCAGGGGGTGTTGGTAAGAAACAACAAGGTTTGCTCACCATACCTGTGGGGTGAGGGTCAGCTGGTCTCTGTGGGGGTGCAGGGGCTATGGTTTTGGGCTTGTCAGCAAGAGGCTTGTTTTGTCCTCCCTGAGCCACAACAGCAGATTCAATCTTTGCCCAGTAAACGAAGTATGACTGGACTATGGAGATGCTGTTAAAACATAATCAGGCAAGAATTTAGTAGCTCTATGGCATGAATAAAACATCTGACTGTTTAGCTAATCACAAAGACTGCTTTAATCTGAAGAGAGAATGAATGCAAAAGTATTTTAAAGTATTAGCCTGTTGCACTTTTTCTATTACAAATAAAAGGTACCAGGTCCCATAAGAAAGATTCAGGGTGAAGAATCACCGCTCAATTAATAGTTAAGTTCAGCCAAAAAATGTATGGGAACTTAAACAAACAAAAAATTAAAAAGCTGTGTTACATCCATCATGTTGATGGAAGTAGATTTGTAAAACTTGTACTAGCTATGCTTATAATCTTCTGTAGGCAGGGAAACAACAGTGGTATTTATTAATTAAAACAAGCCAATGTAACTTGTACAAACAGCAGAATAGGTAAGGGGAAGAAAAAGTCTCTCTTCTCAGCCCTCTGATATTTGAGCCTGCCTAATCCTCTGCTTTTTGTCAGGTGCCAAAACTGTGTTGGCCAACCTTTAACTTCACTCCAAGAGCCTTATTTAAGCTGGAGATTTTGGGAGAATTTCAGCTCAGACTGCTCAGCTGCTTCTGATAATTATCTAAGGGGAAACCAACCTGGGTTTTCCTGTGCCAGATAACACTTAAAAGGCATTTTTAAGCCTAACAAGGTGTTTTTCCAGATGCTGTGACAGGGTAAAAAGGGACAGTCTATCAGATATCAGCCCGCAGGGTCAAAAGCCAGAGTGTGAAGGAAGTATCAGAGTGGGTGGCTAGGACTAGGTCTTGCTGGGATTTGTTTGGATTTATTTGGGGGGTTTTTGTGGGTTTAATAGTATTTCTTTAAACTTTAACAGCATTTTCTGATCTAAAGCAATGGCTAAAAATTGGAAATTCCAAACAGCAATATTTCTGTTTCAATGAATTTTCTTGAATCACGATGAGATGCTCAAGCCACAACACTCAACAGGACACTTAGGTTTTGGGAAGCAGCCAAGGATCTGGCCAAGCAGTTTCTAAGTGGTTTTGTAAGGTTGAAATATAACAATTTAATCTCTTTTGAAATGAAAAGCCACTGTGCTTTCTCTAAGGCAGTCAGTTAGATGTTTAATTTCATTCCAAATCAG
Organism: Pycnonotus jocosus; assembly: GCA_013400435.1. Classification (NCBI taxonomy): domain Eukaryota; kingdom Metazoa; phylum Chordata; class Aves; order Passeriformes; family Pycnonotidae; genus Pycnonotus; species Pycnonotus jocosus. Next base: position 511,631 of record VWYP01003296.1, read on the forward strand.
AACCAAGCTACTTGGACAGTTTGGGACTTTGGTACAAAACAGAGATGTCAAGTTTTGACACAGTGCTCAGTCTCTCTCTATTGTGAGTAATTCTGGTTACATTGAACTTTTTCAATTTTTGTTTTGTTGGTTTTTTGTTGTTTTTGGTTTTTTTTTTATGAAGAAGTGATACACAAGATTATCCTGTAGGCAGGGAAGTCCTATGGGCTGTATTATTTACAAAGAGAGGCAACATGGTCACGGTTCTCTCTTTATGCCTTAATATTTCTGTTCTTAAAAATGCCTAATCTGTCATCTTCCAGTGTTTCTATTCTGAGCAAAGTGACCATGTAAATATAAAGCAGCACTAGGCAGCAGATATTAATGGTGATTTATGTACCAGCTGGGATACTGTTGCAGCACTTGGTAAGTATTTATCTATATTGGGTTCAAGATACATAAACCACTGCGCTGGACAGCCTATAACTGAGAAAACACAAATTCTGATCAGGAACCAGCTTGTCCTTACAAAAACTTGATGTCTCCAATGGGTTGGTCTGGTGCTTTCCACACGAAGGACAGGTTTCTCTTCAGTGACTTGTCCGAGTGTGTGACAGTGTCACCATCTTCAAAACAAGTCAGCAGCTTGGAACCAGGAGGCAGGAAGATGAAGGTGCCAGCGATTTCGTTGTTGGACACTTTGCGGGCTTGCAGCATAAAGCCCATGTAATCCCGCGTGCTTCTTACTGTCACTTTGGAAGACAAAACACGGGACACAAAGGGATTTGTCTTGCTGTTATGGAGTGAATTGCCTGCAATGGAGTTCCCAGAAAAACAGTTGGGCAGTTGGGCAACTGTACTGAAAACAACTTACTGTCTTTGTCCTCATGGTCTGTTTTCGATATGCTGGATACAGAAGACCAGACTTTTACCTTTGGTTTTGCAGTGTGTAATTGCACACAGGATTTGCCCGAGTCTTCCCCCCTTATCCCTCCTTGGTGATAAGCTCTTGACCACATTGGATCGGGCAGCGTGCAGCCGTTTTTAAAGACAGAGGTTTGGACACTGCTCTGTGTGTGTGCGAAATCTCGTGTTCTGCTCTCGGATGAGTTTTGTTTTGCACAGGGATGAATGGGCAAATGGCTAAGCTGGAGAATGTTGCCTCTCAGCTCTGTCTGCATCTGCCTGAGGAGCAGCAATGCCAGGGATGGGGAATGCTGCCAACCATGCCCAAGAGTCAGGTGAGTCACCCAGACCCCTTCGAGTGGTGCAGAGGGGCTGGGAGGGTGACTTTACCTCCTGGTGGTACATCTCACGTACCATTGCATGTAATGAGGTTTGGTATGGTTGAGACTCAGTTGAGATACATTTATCCCACCCGAAGCACCCGTGCTGCAAACAGAATTTGTCTGTAAATATATCCTCAAGACAAGAGAGGTGTTGCAGCTCACTCAGAGCAGTTATCCCTCTTCCCAGATCTCACAGAGATTAATTCCATCGCTTAAGATAAGTTACCGTGTATTTTTCAGATGCAGGAATGGGAAGCTGTTCCTTACCTGGCACCTTGTCTCCCGGGAAGTAGAAGGACATGTTGGTGTGGACAGTGACGTAGTTGCTGTTGGAGCTGTGCAGCTGCACCCTCAGGTGCCTGGGCATCATATCAGCGCAGGCTGAAAGGCTCGCGCCCTGAGAGAAGGCGGCTGCATACGAGACCAAGCACAGGGTGGTGCAGGCCCAGCCAACGATGGCAGTGTGGGCTCTCCTGCCATCCTCCATCCTACAGCAGGCAACAACGTGGAGTTCACTTCAAAGCAGGGGCTTCCCAAATGGTGCCATTGATTTATCTGATCTACAGAGCTGCCCTCCCCTCTGTCTTTAAACAAAAGGGAATAAATAAGTGATCTCTGTGGCACCTGGAGCCACTTTGGGAATCCAGTGTTTATATTCTGAAGTGAACTGTTCAGCCTCGGAGAGGGAAGAGCCCCCCAAAAGAGGATGCATTTCTTCTGAAGCTGCCAATGGAGGGAACGGCTAGAAAAGATTTACTCTAAAAAGTCTTATGGATTTTAGGAGGAGGAGCAGGCTTTGTACAGCCACAGTCAGCACCCTCCACCACTCCCAGCCCAAATGTACAGCCTGATCAATAGGAGAAACCTCTGCCCCTTGGACCTGCAGAGCTGCTACAGGCCCCATCACATATGTGCTCAGGGCACAGCCTGTCCCTGCCTGCCATCCTTGTGGTGACAGCACAAAACACATTTCCAGACTGAACAGAGCATTGTACCAATCTGCTTTTTCGAAATGCACTTTGCAAAGTGAAGCTGAAGGATGAGTGTGCAGCATTTATTGTAATGGATATCGCAAAGCAGGTGCTCCTGATGTTAACATAGCACTTCCTACCATCTTCTTTTCAACATCCAGCCTTTCCTGCCTTAGATGTCATTACACTTAATCGCTGAGTAAACATAAATAAATCAGAGGAAACAGGCTGAGGAGGTCCAGCTTCCACCTCCCTCTCAAGCACTTCTGAAACTTGCCAGCTGACAAATGAAGAACCACTGCACACAAAACAGTTCATGCCCAGCCTAAAGCAGGAAGCAGATGGATGCAGTTTAACCTTCTACAGCCAAGCATCCTGCCACTCCAATCAATTGTGTGCCAGAAGATGCTCGTGAGAACCACAGGAGCCTTTGCTAACTCTCCCAGCCCTGTTTGACCAGCAGCAGGATGTCTCCTCTTCATGTAGCCAGCCTCCCTTCTGGGCACACCTAAACCTCCCTTGCTGGATAAGGTTCCTCGCAGGACCTCATGGAAGCAGCCCCGAGCAGCAGCTCTTTTCCTTGGGTGTTGCCCTGGCTGTGCCGTTTCCCATTCCAGCCCCACCGTCCCCCTCTGCCCATCCCCGCGGGGGAGCAGCGCTGCTTGGGGCTGCCCGGGCTCAGGCTCCCGGTGCCGCCGGCGCTTACCTTGGGACACGTTCGCTGCCGGGCTCGCTGCCACCACTGCCCTGCCAGCCTGCCGGAGACTCATCCTTTCAGGGACCTTCCTCGCCTGCTCCTCTAATGAGAAGCGCGGCAGCTGTTACTGCTAATACCCACCACCCACAGCAGCCCTCTGCCAGTGCCCAAATCCTGCTTTAATCATATTAGTTTTTTTCTTCACATCCTACCCCTTTTTTCGTTTTCTTCTTTTTTTTTCTTCTTTTTTTTTTTTTTTCCTTATTTTTTCTTGTGCGTGTTAAATCTCCAAGTTTCTTCAATGAAAAGAAAGGCAACTGTTGGAGAAGGGAAGGAGGAAATCCACAGCAAATCATGGGGTTTGTGTGGGACACCCTGAACCTCCTTTGCAGAGGCGCAGGATGATGGAACTTTTTCTTCCCTGTTACCCTCCCCCCTCACACATCCCCTTGTCCATGTTGCAGCAAAGCAAAGCCAAGGCACATCAGCTCCCTCCATGACCCCCAAGCAGTGTGCCCTGTCTCTCATGCTTACATGGGGTTAATTTTGGCAGTAAAAGCAGAAGTTTGCTACAAAGGCTGGGAAAGTTCATCCCATGTGCCAGCCTTGCCAGAAGGAGCCATCAACACTCCACAAATCCCCTGAAGCTGGCACAGGGGACCAAACAATGTGATAAGTGTGACTGTCCCCCGACACATGAGCTGTATTCATATCCATACTGTCAGCCCTGCTCCTTGCCCGAGTTTTGCTGCAGCCGTGCTGGCAGTCAGTGGCAGAGCTGGTCCTGTCCCTTGTCACTGCAGACTGCTCTGGTGGTCAGCATTCTCCAATGACCCCGGCCACTGTCTCCAGGCTTGCCCTGCTCCCTGCCAGTGGCTCATTTCTGCCAGTGGTGCCTTATCTGTAGTCCTGCCTGGGATCTGACCATTGTGTGAGTCTGTCCAGAGAGGGCACCCTGGTGACCTGTGCCTAGAGTACCCCGCAAAAACTGGGGGCCAGCTTGCAGATGCTTCACTTATTAGTGCTGTTCCCATCAGCCTGCCCTGCTCTACAGCCTGTCTTTTGGAAGAGGTACAAAATGCTGGGCTGGCACTGAAGTTCTGCTGTTGACTGCCCAGCTCTCAGCTGTTAAACTGTTTGGAAAGTATAGAAACGTGATACTGGGCTCTCATCAACCTGCTCTCCTCTGCATTTGAAAGACGCCTTAAAATCACTGAATTTCAAGATATAATGCAAGTCTTGTAGTTTTCTTTCCTTTTCTCAGTGTAAGCAGAGCATAGTTCAGGGGGAGGGAGGACAAGTTTGCATTCTTGATTCTGTTCCAGCTTGTAACTGCCCATCCTTCATACACAAAAGAGAATACCTTTATGCTGTATTATGACTAATCCTTTCCTGAAACCAGCCACTCTCTTATGGTTTTTCCTTCCTAACTTATTCCTAAAATCAGTGAGAGCCATTTCTCCACTGACTCCCACCTGGAAAAGAGAGAAAATCGGCCAAGTGCAGACCCTGAAACAGCAGTGTTAGGTGTTCCCTGAGCAAAGCTGTGGGGAGAAGAGGCTCAAACAGATCCAACCCGTGTGTAACAGAAGAGGATGCAGGGCAGCATTGAACTGTCCATTCTCACTTCCAAGGCTGCAGCAGCCTCTGGCAGGGCAGGGCATGCTGCTGTTCACAGGTTCAGCAGCAGCAGTCAGATGGCACTGCCTGGACAGTGTTAATTGCTGGGCTGATCTGAAATACAGCCTTACACAGCATTCATCCTCACTGCCTGCTCTCAAGCACAGGAACTCAAGGCCACAGTCAAAGCAAATGTCACAATCATCTCCTCCTCAGCAATGGAAAAAGCCTGTCACAGTCATTACCGTGACACAAGCACCTACCAGCAGCTCTGAACTGCTCATTCAAATGCCAAGTGACAGGCAGATGTTTCCAGTAAGAAATACAGCCCTCTCAGAGCCTTTGCTTGCATCACCCACCAGGACAGCATTGCCTCAGCCTTCTCTGGCCAGGGCTGTGACCTGCTGGAGTCACTCGGGCTCAGCCGGGCTCAGACAGAACACGTGGCACTGCTGGAACTGGAGAGAGGTTTGCTTTTTTTTTGTCATAAACTTCTTTGTTAGTAGGAAGCTGTCAGGCAAAGGGGACATAAGACAACTTACACCCTGCCTATTGTTCTCCCAGCAGCATTTGCATAGTGGATTTCTAGAAGGAAAAAAACCCCACAGACCACAGCTGGGAATTTGAAATAGCACTGAGGACAACTGTGTATGCTCTGTAATGACTTGATAATTAAGATAGAGCATAAACCATATAACTTGAAATGTCACTGGTAAGTGCACAGAAGGATTATAAACCCCATAACATTGCAGGTTCTGTGGTGCAGAAATTCTATCCTTCTTGCAGATTGTTTCTACATCTTCACATCACCAGGGCACAACAGGGACAGCAGATGTGGAGCAGGTGCAGTGGAGCTCAGTATGTAACATGGGCGTGGACGTAAGAAACTCAGAGCTGACACTCCAGAGCAAGCTGGTTGCTTCATTGACAGGTTGGGAAATACTTTGCTGCTGCAAGATAATAAGGGTTTTAATGAGTTAGAAGTCCCTCCTGGTCAGCTGGCAACCACCTGAGTCCTGTGAACAAAGTTTGAGGGGGCTTAGGGAAGAGTGGGCAGGTTGATCAAGTAGACAGCTTGAAGGTGGCAACAGCTGAGTTCAGATCACAAGGAACTGATCATGGCAGCACCACCTTATTTAAGAATATTTCAAGTGATCTTTAAAACAAAGAGCAGTGTCCAGCTGTGAGATGAGTGGTTAAAAAGCCATGGTAGTCCTACAGGGAGAATGGAGAACAATCTCTACAAACTGGCATCTCAGGGTTGACCTATGCAGTCTGTGCCTCTGTGTTTGGGGAGACCAGGATGTTTTTCTGGTACTAGTTAGGCAGAGGGTTGGCAAAAGCACTGGCAGGTCCTTCTCCTTTTATCCAGTTGACTATTCTTGCTGTTGTTCTGTCACTTACTTAAGTGTGACAGTATCTAAAATGTCACGGCTGGCAATAAACTGGCACATACACATGCATGTAATGTACATTGTGAGCCTCTTTCCTTTACAAATTCAAATCAAAATAACCCTTTATTTAATTTGGTAACTACTGCAACCTGGGCAGATGTTCTGCTCTAGAGAAGGTGTTGAGGGGAGGGAAGAGAGTGAGAGAGAGTCAGAGAGGGAGTGAGAGGTATGGCCTAGCAACAAATAGCTTAATGATTGCTTTAATAAGACTAAGGTGAGGAGTACAGACAGCAGGTAAAATGAACATGCCCTCATATGCTGGGCTCCTCACATGCACATAGCATCAGTCAGAGCCTTCATGGATTTTCCCACAGTGTGCCGTGCAGAGCAGATGCAAACCATCCATGGAGAGCTGCTCTCCCTTTTCACTTGAGCTATTTTGTAATTTCCACACACAAACCCAACCCTCTGTCCTAAAGGATGATCTCTTGTTGCTGCTCTGTTAGATGAAGGCAAGGCCAGGCAGGTGGTGTAGTCATGGCACCCAGTGGGAGCTGCCCTTGAGCCCCCTTAGGGTGACCTGGCTGGGGGTCCTGTGGATGAGGGTCCCTCGCTCAGGGTCAATACAGCAGCCCAGGAAATACCCCCTCCCATCTGATTTCAGGCCTTGGAGAACAGTTTGGCATGGGAATCTGAGAGTTTGAAACTGCTGACTCCACAGCTTGCTTGTTTTCAAAACCAACACAGGGCTGGAGTTGGCCATGGGTGTGAGTTGGATGTTAAAATCACGCAGACATTGCTCTGTACCATCAGTCACACATTGCAAGGCTGTCACTTTAAAAACACTTTCATGCTTTCTTATCTCCCAGGAACAACACAGCTGTGGGGCACAGCTGGTTTTCAGAACTGTGAAAAAGCCTGAGGAACTTATGGTAAAGTCATACCCAGAAGGGCTCTCAGTAGCTGTTTTGTCATTGTAACATCACAAAACCCAGAAAGAGCTCAAATGAGTGATGTTCTGAGTGGTTTGCATTAGATTCCCTTTGAACTAGGAACCAGGTGGAAACAAATTGTAAGAGTGGACATCAGGGTATACACCTTTAAAAGAAAACCTTCCTAGCATGCTCTGCTCCTCTTAAAAAGGGGCAACTCTAGGGCACTGCAGGCTCTAGTAGGGATTTGGCTTTGGCTGCTCCATCACACAGTGAGTACTTGCTTCCTTCCTTCTTCCAGGCTTTCTCTAATTTCTGTGAGGTATGCTGTACTGCTGCTCCCAGAAAGGTTTTGGTTTTAAGAGGTGGCTCAGCTTGGCTTTTCAAGTGCAAGAAACTTGTGCTGGATGTGGGCATGTAGCAAATTTACAGTTACTGCTCTTGATAGGGTGTCTGTGAACTGAGTGTGTAGCTGAGGGTGGGGTACTGGTTGAATGGCCATGGTTTCACAGTGTGATCTCATTGCACAAAGGTACTGACTATCAACATGAGTGCAGCTTTAGTCTTTGAAATTCAGTAATTTTTGGTAGTTTTGGATTACTTAATTTTGGGTACTAAGAAAACTGGTGGACAAATGCTTGCAGGTTGTTCAAGGTATTAATGTTTCATGGTCAGCTCTGAGCTCATTGAGCTTGATCTCCAGGTGAAACTGTTTTATACACAGGTATTGGGGCAAGAGCATCAGGATATGGTAAATTATGTCACGTGGAGAATTTCTAAGATAAACTGAAAGTCAGTGATTGTGGGAAGTAAATGCTTCATTTCTTTTGCTGCTTTTAAAATTTAAATGTGAATTACAACAGCTGACCTTCAATGCAAATTTTCTGTCTACCTCACATAGTAACAGTGACTTCGTGGCCTAGAATACATTTAAAAAGCCCCTTGTGCAAACTATGTAGTATTTATATTTATATGGAGTTTAGTATGTGATTAGACTACCAGAAGTAGTAGATTACAACTGAAACATGTTCTATAACTAGACTTGCAGAAACAGAACCACAGTTAAAAAGTTAATGCAAACGCGACATTAAATCAGTCTGCAAAATGTGTTGCTATACATGGGTAGGTGTGTGGAGGGGGAGAGAAAGGTGGAGAGAAAAAAAAAATTAACCCTACATTAAAACAAAAAAGCAAACAAAATCCAGACAGTCTCCACAACCAAAAGCAGACAGTTACCTGCCAGCTACATATAGATGACAAGGCAAATGAAAAATTGCATGCCCCACTTGGAGGTACATCTTCATTTTTAAAAAAAAGTCACTTACAGAAGAGCAAGTTGGTGATTTGTCTTATATCCTGGACCTTTTTCAACCCTTGTCAGAAAATGATAAATTATTGAAGCATATTGTACAGTGGCAACTCTATTTGTGTGTTCTGTCATGGCTTCTGAAGTGCTTAATGTGGAAAGGTTAACTACTGACTGCAAACTAATTTAGAATTATTTCTTCATTTTAAGAAACAGTTAAATTAAAAATTTGCAGTTCACATTCCCTCCCTTTGATAACTGGAAGGTTACTACTCCCTGCTTGCATCAGAATTACTGGTACTTGGGAAGAATGGGACAATGCTGCATTCACACAGTTGTCTTGTGTTAATCCATGCACAACTAGAAGTACTTTTGTTCCTGGAGGCATTATAAACTGTCCAAAGAATAAAGCCAGGCTTCAGAAAGCTCATGTAAAAAAATTGACTCAATAACTTCACCATGAGGTACATTACCCTAACTTACAACTTTGTCATGAAGAACAAGAAAACATTCTGAGTGTGTGAAGTGCAGGAACACTCAGGTGAAGGAGTACCTGAATTTTCAGAGTTGGTTTGGGTTTTTTTCTTAGCTGACTGCACATAAAAGAAGATATACTTTGGAATAAGTATCCATGTAAAACTGAGTTGCATTTGTTCACTGTGCTTTGATTATCTGGGAGCATTGCTGCAAAATACACACAATCAAGTTCCCTCCCTGCTGTTGGCTCAGAGATTCCCCCTCCCTAATGCATACCCCACACTCTAATGCACTTGTTCTCATTTCTGGCTAGACAGAGGGAATATAGAGACGGTACCAGGTTGTGGGGGGAGTGGATGGGAGAAAGAAGGAACTGGCTGGAGAGGACACATGTGGCATGTTTACAAAAGGTTTTAGACTCCTAGTGTGTTTTCAGGAGTAGGTTTAGGTATCAGTTAGAAGTGCTTTTTACTGAAGAAGTCCATTATGTTTGGTAGAGAAGCACAAGAAAAAGGTCACCCCAAGCAGAGGGTGGGTGGGGGGTACACAGGCAGGAGGTGAGTCACTACTAGGCTGTACTGACACACCAACTGAGAGCTCTTCACCTCTGACTGACTTCCTCAGCTGGCACAGAGCTTTGTTTTCACCCTTAAGGCTTTTCTTCCATTTGATTCAATTCTTTCCCCACCCCTAACTGTTGAAGTGTCACTATTACATCCCTTGATTCAATCCACAATTCAAGATTTTTAGGGCAGATGAACTTTTTAGCCCATTTCTCTTACTAGACTGGCATTTAAAGCTGACCCTGTGTTTTCCAAAAGGGACAGGTCATTGTCACCAAACCATTAGCATCTCCCTTCCCAGCATCAGTTAAACTATTGTTTTGCCATCAATACAGGGCTCTGATCTGCAATTACTCCATGCCTGCTTATCTTCCAATCAGTATTTTTGTAACTGTTAGCATAATTAAATGAGCTGTTGCTTCAAATTAGTCTTGCAGCACCATTACATGCTTCTCTTTTATTTTTTTATGGTACAGTGGAACAAAGCAATGCTTTGAAACAAAAGCATTCAGGCAGTTTACACTCACATTTACATTTATTTTTTAAAAAATACTTAAACACTTGTGTATTTCACCTGTGGATTTTGAACTACAAATCAAATAGGGCTCATCACTTCAAAGAGGTTCACAAGTACAAAAAAAACCAGCCTCCTTCTGGCATCTTCACATCCTCCTCTTCTGGGTGCTTATGTACAACACTGTGAAAGAGAAAGTGGCACACAGAAGAGGGCCCTGGTAAATAATATGCAGAAGCCTTTTTAGTTAAAACATCTTATTTCCACGGCATATAAATTGACACTGTAACAGATCCCATTCAGCATGAACAAAGCCAGGCAACCTTTAAGTCCAAGTTTCAGAAAATGCCATTAGCTCTAAACATTATGTATTACTTTGGTTCAGTATTTATTTTATTCATAGCCCAACTATGCTCCAGCAGATGTAGGCTGAGCAGAGCAGGAACAAAGGCAGTGCCCTGCAGTATTACTGTGGGGAGCACGAGAGACCTCCTCAGCAGCAGAATTACAGGTGTCAGTCACTAATGCTGTGATCTTTCAATAAAAGCTGGAAATCCCAAGTGCTTAAGGCAAAGCTAATGATTAGTTATGAAGGAACAGACATCTTCCTCCTGCTTGGCTGATGATATCCCCAGAACAGATCCAGTCACAACATAAAATGATACTGTGCTCCTAAACCTGCCACATGTCTTCAGTTCTCTGTTCAGCCTGTTCTTGAGCCTTCTGCCTGTCATCCATTTGTTTTAACTTTCATAACAGATTATTTCCTTAATTGATTCTCCAGCTGTAATGTCACTCCAGTCCTTAGTGTCACAGTCCAAATGCCTTGCAAAAACCAAGGCTTGGCCTCATTTCAAGGATTATTTCTCCACCCAAAATGATCTTTTACACTGGTGCCACATTCTCTTTGACTCTTTTTCTAACATGGGATTCGGTCCTTGTGTCTTTTTATTCCATCCCTCCTAGCTGAGCTCCATTTTCTTCCCAAGCAACTTGGTCAAACTCTGCTCCATTTACCTCCTCTACGAGTCTCTTCACATCCGACTTGTGAACCTTTTCTATTTTTAGATCCTCTTCTCCCTGGCATGTCCTGCTATTACAGCCTGATACCAGAGAGTCATTTCAGGAGCCTGAGATTGTCCTTGAAGTGCACTAAAATCCACCTACTGCACTTAGATATTCAAAGGCTTGATATTAAAGCATGAGTGATTTTTTTGACCGGTGGTAAAATCTTTACACAAAAGATGAAAATAGCCTCCAGGACTAAGGATAAGCATTCATTCAGTCCTGGAAAACTGCTTCACCAGAAAATATTTGTGTCACTGCAATATCTGCACTGTAGCATAAATTTATGCAGCAGCTTGCCTAAAAACCACAAACTCTAATGGTGCAGAGGCCATCTAAGCAAGCAGTAAGTGCAAAAGAGTAAGCCTGTCAAACAGTAGAAAATAAGCTCCAAGAACGCTAGAAAAAAGGCTGCTTCTCTAAATAAACTTTAAGTTCAGAGGAAAAAAGGACCACAGGAAGGCAGAGAAGCACAGACCCTGGAAAGTGAAACTGTAAAAAGCAAATATTGTAAAGATTTCCAAGAAAGAATATTAGTTTTAGTCTTACAGGCAGCTTACTTATACCTCAGCCACCCCTCAAATTCGGAATATCAAACCACAATTTTCTAATGTGCAGTAACAGAAGGAGTAGGAATTACCATTATTTCCTCGGATGAATGCATCCCCATACTTGTTCTTTAACTGTCCATTTACATATTCCTCAGTCTGCTCCAGAGCTATGTTCATATATCCATCCAGGCAAGCCAGGACACCTGAAAACGGTGGCAGTTTAAAAGAGAATTAGCTTGAACTTATTTTAAAATAAACAAAATTGCATTATGTTTGAATAGTACAGGAAAAAAACCCCATGCTGTATCCTTATAACAAACTGAAAACTCAAGCATGGACAGATGCCTTCAAAGAATTCAGCTGGGAGAAAGGAATCCCAGGCACTCTGGTAGCAATGTTATCAGCTGGTGTAAGAGTTGTGGGAGTAAAACAAAAGAAGTTATTAAGGCATTATTTCAAAAGATGGACAATTCCCACTTTGAAAGTTTAAGCTGTCCCTTCTCACTTGTGCTTTAAACACACACCAAAAACCACCTGACATTAAGTGTAACTGGATAACCTAAGGGCAAAGCTATGTCAACTGAGTTGTCAACAAAACTTGTGAAGGATATAGCTGAGAAACAACCCTTTTAATACAGGACAGTGTTCACATATTTGTCTTCTTGCTTACTATGGCTGCAAGTCTCTGTTTTGATGTCAACAAAATTCTACATATTTTTGAACAATGGCCATTGAAATCTTCCCACAAAAATAAAATTACACTGTTTTGATAATGGAATTAATGAAAAAAAATCTGTCATTTGTATTATTAAATGATTTTTTTTGATCAGGAAAATATGCATTTTAGTAGCACATAGGTAATACAGCTTTTTACAAGTTGTTTTATCTTCCTCTTGCTTGTGGGTTTTCCTGACTTCATCCTTGCACAGACAATACTACTTAAATAATTTTTTCCTTTGTTTGAATAACACCTAGCTATTTACCTAGCAGTAAAACTTGAAATATAGTATATTGGCTGTACTTAGGAAGAGGGAGAAAACTCAGGATGCATTCTCATTTTTTAGAAGTGTTACTGCAGGATCTTCTAGATAATAATCAGGAATTCAACTTCTTCTGCCAACTTGTCATGGCTTAAATATTATTATTTTCCTTTCTGTTTTTCTCTCCTCTGCTTCCACAGACATAGGAAAAACTGCTCACAAAGCGTCACTAAATGCACCAAAAAAACCTAAACCAGTCAGAATTCTTTTCCACTCTTGTAGTCACCAGGGATCCACACAGTAACAGAAAACAAAAATACGTTTGTCCAAAATTGGACTATGTGTATTTACCTGAGCTACAACTCAGTAGGCCATAAATGCAGTATTTTCAGACTCTTTTGTTCCTAGAGTGCATTCATGGTTGTTTCATTCTCTTCCTCCTTTTATTTCGTGCTTACTCTTACACCACTAATGGCATCAAATATTATCACTGCCCATCCCAGCTAGGAATTTATCTGTTTTATCTGTATGTAGAGATGTTTAATATACATACCCATGTTTACACACAGAAACCATACATTAATGTATCCCTGATCATTTCCCAGGGCTTTCTGCCTTGGACATTTGCAGCACTTGGCAATGGTTCAAGACATTTCAGTGACACATCAACACTTGCATGAGGCCATGTTGGTGTGTGTGGGGCCTCCAAGGGTGAAGGCAACAAAAAAATCAGCAACACAGCCTGGGGGAGAATCTGGACAGATCTGCAACAACAGCCCAAGATGCTATTTTGTAAATGTTTGGCTTTTACAACTGCTGGTCACATTTCTGCAGAAAACAAACAAAGTGTGTATTTTTCAAACTAAAACACTACACGGATTTTCTGTCACAAGATCAAAGGAGTGCAGGGAAATAAGAAAGGGAAAGGGGGGAAAAATCCAGTCACAAATAAGGGTGTTCAGGGAACTCTTGTTCAATTAATGTGGTGTCTGACTGCAGGCACATTAACTAGCTTTGCTGAAGGGAAGGTTGAGTAGTTCACCTACAGGATTTACAAATGGATCTTACCAAGGGAGAGGTAGCAATGGTCTTAAAGAAAATAGTAAGTGCAGCAAAACCCAAATCTGGTTTGGGCTTGCCTTCTGTGTACCCCTCAGGTAAATGGTGACTTGCTTTAATTGCTTTTAATGAGCTCTCTCTATATTCTCTTGCCCTAAAGAATTTACAGAGAGGCAGAGAACCTTGTAAGCCCCCACCTCCACCTGAAGTGCTCAGACTATGTGGTTCTCAAAGAAAGGAGAGACTGCAAATTTTGTCAGCTGAGTGACACTGAAGAGAAACAGGAAGGGATAAGAAGGCACTGTTTGCTCTGTCAGTGAACAGTAACAATTTAAAACTGTCATAACACAAAGCTCCTTGTCACACAAACAAGTCTCCTCTCACGAGTGCCAAGCTAAGCCACTTGATGTAAACTTCTCTGAAGAAGGGATCTGTTGCAGAACCATAATGTTTAAGTCATTACAGAATAAAATTTCTTAATTGAGCACAACAGAAAATACATGATTAGTTTTGATTGAGTTTGGATACTACTGAAAAATTGGTCAGGTTGATACTCTTATCTTAATGGGAGCGGGACCAGGACATTTCACTGCACAGAGAAGTTTAATACACTGGTTAAAAAAAAAATCTACAATCCTATATACATGAAGGCATACTGATAGATTGAAGAAATCAGGAATAAAACTGATGGGCTGTGTTAAAATGTAATTGGAAAAAGTTACACTAAACCTTTTCCTGTATCTCTGTGAGTCTTGATCCAACACAGGTGTAGGCAGTTGTTTAACCAAGAATGTCAAAAACGCTTTCATCCCTTGTATAAGAATTCTATTATGACTGACAGCATGGTTTACTCTGAAGCCTTCCTGGATCAAGATCTATATTACAACTAAATTGAGAACAGAAAGGTGAAGAAAGGTCTAGTTCCAACAAGGGGTGTTTCTACCCATTTCAGGAGTTGTAATTCCAGACAATCTTTCCAAGTACCAGTTCAGAAACTCAGAATCATCCAGTTTAATCACCTGTGAGCAAGGACACTAATGATTTACATCAGTTATTTTAATCTCTAAATCCAGTGTTGTTACCCCCCTTTTTATCACTTTCCCCAGAATTGACTTTCTATTTTTACTGTCACCATTCTGAGATCTCTATTCTCATATTCCATAATTGTGGATCACACTGCTTTTCAAAATCAATGCATCTATTCCAGCCTCCTCAATGACTTACTTTGCTCACTGTGAGATGGAGAACTTACCTCGATAATCAACTCCAGAATTTAATTTTACAACAACTGGCCTTCCAATGATTTGTTTTAGGAAGTCAGAAGGGGTTTGCTTCCGTAGACTCATCTTGATCTTCTCTGGTAAACTGAGAAGTGAAGAGAAAAAATTAGGGTAAGAGATGTGCTTCCACATCGTTTTAAATAATCTGTACAGACAGGCAGACCCCTGATCTGTAATGCTTTCAGCAGGAGAAAATACTGAAGGAGATGAAAGCAAAACTTTAAGGGTTGAGGTGGGGAGACAGAGCTCCTATAGCCATTGCATTAAACTTTGCCTTTGGCGTTTTTATTACTTCTGAAAGTATTACTAAGAATTCTTGTTTGCTACGCTGTGTACCTTCTAAATTTCCACGGTACCAAAGGCCTCATCATCCTTAAGATCGTTTGCTAAAATGGCTTTAGAGGGCTAAGCCACGAATAGGTGTTTCATGTCTTTAGGGGCGGAGGGAGCAGTCCATCCATGCCCTATACACAGAAGTCTGCGCGGGAACAGCAAGAGTAGTTCTGATCTCAGCTCACAGATACAAGAAAAGCATAGATTTAGAAGCATGCCTTCAGATAATAAAACAGACTGAGTTAAGGCTTGTGATTAGATTACAGAGGAAAGACGCTATGATTTAAAAACTCAGCAGGCGCACCCAGTTTGGTGCAAGACCTCCTCTCAGCCAGAATTCGCTTGACTCCTGCTCTAAAATCGCTTTGTTCTGAGTTTTAAGCCAAAGGCAAAAAACACCCGCACGGTGCCGACTTCATTTCGCTGTTCCCTGGGGCAAAACGCAATGGTCAATTCCAACCGGGAATCCAGGGATCCTCAGTCTCCCTGTCAACACCCACCGCCACCAGCGATGCTGGCGCCCCAGGGCTGTGCCCCTTCCCGGGACCACCCAGGCGTTTGGAGCGGCTCCCCCCGTGTGGAACCCTCGCGTTCCCACCCAGCCTCAGCGCCCCGGGGGCGGTCCCGGCCGGAGACGCGGCTCCATGGCAAAGCACCACGGGGAGCCCACACCCGGCCCCAGGCCAGCCNCTTACTCAGAATTCCGCACAAAAAATCTTATGGGGAAAAAACCCCACAGCATCAGTTAAGTTGGGAAAGGCCTCAGAGATGATCGAGTCCAACCCAACGCCACCCTGTCAGCCAGACAGTGACACTGAGGGCCACGTCCAGTCTTTCCTTAAACACCTCCAGGGCTGATGACTCCACCACCCCCCTGAGCAACCCATTCCAATGTCGAATCACTCCTTCTCTTAAGGAATTCCTCTTAATGTCCAATATGGTCCAGTACATTATTGTATTGTACTCAAATGAGACCCTGGTAATTCCCAAATGATCTTGTCCTTGTGGGAGAAACGGTGAGCACCTCACAGGCGTCCTGTCCTGGACCAGACAGGAAAGTGCTGAAGGTGAACTTAACAAAAAACCAAAAAACAAACAACAACAAACAAACAAAAACACAAACCAACCAAACAAAAAAAACCCCCAACCTCCCCCCCCCACCTTATATGTCTAAGTCAGCTGGGAAAACTTGGCACAAGAAGAAACTGAGCTCACCTACTCTTCTACTTCTCCCCATCATCTCACTTGTTTTTCCTCCTTTTCCTCAGCTATCTCCTGATGTCTGGAAAATACTTAAAAAAAAATTCAGTACTGTAACAAGAGTTAATAATTTGTGAAAGCTTCTAGACTGTTTTGTTTTGTTGGATTTTTTTAATCTGTCCATTATTGATTTAGTATCTTGCCAAACCTTTCAATTCTCATCAGACAGAGACAACATACCACAGCTTTTCAGAACACAGGTTTGTATTCTCGCTCCTTTCTAGAGTTGTTTATCTTCTCTTTTTGAACACGTGTCCACTAACAATTTTTTCTCCAATGCTCAGACTAAAAGGCTTTTAAGAGGCAAGAGCTGCAAACCCAACCTTATTCACCTGCCTGTCCCAGAGTTCCTCACGGACATGGACAGGGAAGTTTGGCCACACTATGCCTGTGTTTCCAGGCAACCGTCATGTTAATCAGGAGCATCCAACTGTGCTTGATTATATCTAGTATTTGAAGCAGAAAAGGAACATAAAATAGTTGCTCTTGGGAGCAGACTTGCAAAGTTTTATTTGGCTGCCTGGCTTCAGTGAGTAATGCTTTGATAAGGAAGTATTCCTGTTTTCATTGTTATCAATCTCCAGTAGAAAGATTGGGCAAATAAAACTTTCATGTCTGGGCTGGTGAATTTGCGTGGCAATTTTGCAAATCCAACCAGGGAGATTTTGTTTTGTGAGCCTTCCTCTTTGTTTTATTTCTTAAGAGTTTGTCTTCAGAGCTTGTAATACTTTTTTTCCAAGCAATCAGAAACTGATGAGCTGTTTTGCCTTCTGCTCAATAGGCTGCTTTCTAGCTAGTTGAGGCTTATACTTAATTACAGTTTCTGTGTGTGTGGATACTTTGATTGTCTGCTGTCAGTCAACAAAATCCTTGTACTTTCCTGCTTCACAGCCTGTGAACCTCATAAACGCATTGGATTTGGATCATGAGCATTGAGATTGACAAATTCTGTATCTTTAGCTGCCTTATTCCGTAGTCTGAGACCAAGCCATGAGCCCAAATCTTGGGTAATTTTTCTTGGTTTGCCAGAGGTCTCAAAGCAGTCTCATGTGCTATTCCTGGAGGTAAATTAGCCTTAAATGGACTCCTTAAGGGTTCCACATCTACAAAACTGATAATAGAATTCAGATGTCATTGGCTAATGGTTATCTTTTCTTTGTTTGTCCTCTAGATGAAAAAGTATTTTGCTCTAAAATGATGCATACCTGGCTCTCAGTAGATTGTTTTACATACTGCATTGCATTATCTTTTCCTAGTGTACCGTGGTAGAGCTTTTCCAGCTGTATAGCTCATGGAAATCAGCGAGATGCTGCCCTTGTGTTTTAATCAAGATGAACTTGAAAGGTGAACATTGTAAGTGATAGAAATTATTTATAATTTGGTAATAAAAGTTTATGTCTAGCACTCCAAATTTCACACATCTGCTATGTGCTGGCCTTGAGATATAGAACAATTGCAATTGCCTTTACATTTGGCCTCAGATGAAAGGTCATAAATTACAATGATAGAGTTCGTAGTCGTTCCCAGCTCACAAAATTTCCATATTAACATCTTCACCTCAAACATAAATGGTTACAGAGTTACAAAGAAAAGAGTTGTGTTGGCCTTTGTCAACTGAACTTTAAGATGGAAGTCTGTGGATCGTGTACTGTTGCTAACTCTTAAACATAAAGCATCACAGAATCCTTGTTCAGAGGATGTAATTAAAACTTTACAGTTAACTTTAAAAATTAAATGGGATTTCACTCTCTCCCCCCCCCATCAATGCACTAAAACCCACTTCAAAGTTAGGAAGGTTTTTCTCTCCCAGCAACTTGAAATAAAAGCATTTTCAGAGTGAGATGGCTAGAGAACACAGAATGGGTCAGAAGGAGTGTCCAGTTTCTCCTTTTCCTGCGAATTGCACATCGTTTTTATAAGTTAAGTGCAGATGAACAACAATCCAGATGATAAAAGAATGTCTGTGGCACATTTTGAATACAGCCTGAACAATCTCCAGCTATGCTCAGTTGATGAATAAAAGCTGCAATCTTTGCACAGTCTCGCCTGAAGCTTGTGTCAGAGAGGACAAATCCATTCTGGCCCAAATCACAGCATATCACATGAATTTAACAATTAACTTTGGTGCCGTCTTAGGTTAGAAAAAAGGAAAGAAACGTATTTTAAAATTATGTAATGAAGTAAGAGGCCAAGATTAAGTTCCAAATCCTGGGGAACATTTTTTGTTTAGAGCTTCTGAGAATGGGAAGGTAGAAGGAGGTGTCAGTCTCCATGAAATAGGGTTGAGGTGGAGAAGTTCTGCAATTCAGGATTAGCACTGCTATTGCAGGGTTTCCTGGGGGTCCTGAAGTAAAAGTGATAGTGCCTTTATGGGGTTTGAGAGGTGGAAGGCAAAATTCTTCTCTCACTGAAGCCAGCAGAAGTTTTGCTAACTACTCCTCCATTACTTAAGAAGATGCCTCTGTGAGTTACTGAAAATACACCTGAGGTCTCAAAACCATCCTTCTGGAGCTGTGTTCTTTCACTGTGATTTGAGCTTCTTAGAACTGTCTTCTTCTGATGTTCTGAGTGTGAGGAATAAGACATTAAGGAATTGAAGGGTGCATGAAGAAGCAAGAGAAGGAAAGGGACTATTGGGACCTTCCTGCTTTTCCTCCTCTGCAAACTTCCTGGTGGACAAGGAACTGTCAGCAGTTCTTCTAGGGAGCTGCAGAGAATAATGTAAGGACTCAGCCTGAGGCTTTCTCTCTGTCTCCTACACTTTCAGTTCTGTAAAAAAGAAAGGCAGATCCTCAGAAGCTTTCATAGTTCACTTCACCCCCTCCAAGTTCCTGGGAGTGCACTCCTTGGCTTCCCAAGGGCCCCACTTTTTCACGAGCATTAAGAGGTCTGATATTCCCCTTTGCATGCATTTGGATGGGAGAGTTCAAGCCTCTCAGCATGTGAATGATTGTCTGTGCCTGTGCAGTAAAACTTCAAAGACGTTTTTCTCTGTAAACGGAGGCTTAGTTATCCAGCATTATTTCCCATGCTGTGCTAAGATCATCAGAACCACTGATTTCCTTCCATGTTCTCAATTAAAAAGTTAATGTATTTTCTGAATGGAACCTTACTCAAAAAAGTATTGGGTTTGTGCTATAGATTTTAGATAGAAGAGCCTAACAAAATTCTGTCATCTTCAACTTCTTACACTGTGCTCACCACCTTGGGATGTTCATCTCCTCCTATATGGTTTAAGTGACACTGTGACCTTTTGTCGCATGTTTGTCTCTCCTACTTTCTATCCAGTTAAAATTAGTTTGACAGATAATGTCAGGTTTGAGCTCTCTATTAAGCAAAGGCTGGAAGCCCCACTTGATTCTTTTTTGCACCACTTAGCTAGATTTTTTTTCCTAAAATATGATGGAGTTTGGAGCAAAGCCTTTTGTCCTTAGACTCTATAGAATGTTTGCATCATGGTAAAGACACATTCTATATTTTTGCTGGTGGAGTATCAGTTCCAGGTGATATTTCAATGTAAACCTTCCCACATCCAGTTTGATGAAGCTAATTCAATATTTCAGGTTGAAAACTCTGGTATCATGTTTAAGCACAGACAGGATTTGAAGTGGTCACTTTGAACTGACCTGCTGGTGCAAAACATTGTTGGTTCCCAGCTCCCTAAAATTCTTCCGATGCAGACTTGGGGATATGAAGTAAACATGAGTCAGATTTGTAGTGTGGTAATAACAATACATACCTTGCCCTGAATTTCAGTGAAAAAGGAAGGTTAAAGTGTCTTCAGCCACTTTAAGCATTTGGGGATTATGTTACCATCACCATTTACTGACAGGAGAGCTCTATTTCTTTAGAAATGAAATGCAGTTTAATGTCAATGTTAGGCCACTCCTAGCACATTTGTGAGCCTATTTTCCAATAGGCCCAAATTTCTAGCTATTGACTAAAAAGTCATTATTTTGTGAAGACAAAACAGAATGCAATTCTTTTGTAATATAACAACAAAAATGGGTAAAATCAAAAGAGAAGACTAGAAGGTTGCATCTATATGAAATAAACTGTTTTGCTAGGAATAGAATAATAGCATAAAGTTCCATATTAAGTCAAAAGTTAATCTTTCACAGAATATATTATACAACTCTTTTGTCTTTTTAATTCTAATATAAATACAATGAATACACTAGTGAAAATAAAGATTCTATCTATATAGATCTGTCAATCTGATGTAACTGCCTGTGACCCAGTCCCTGGGGCCTGCAGTTTCAGATGCAGTATAACCTCAAACACAATGTTCCGATGTGATTCCCTGGTGTTCACACATGCCAGAAAATATTTCTCTATACTTTAGCCTTGTCTGCTTTCACAAGAAAAAATATATTCCCGGAAAAATTACATGAGAAGGTTAGGTACTAACTCTTCCAGATCTTCAATAACAGGTTTGGAGGAATGTTATCTTCTAGGAGAGGGGAATGATGCAGGGCAACTGACTCACTGTTCCACAGTCTGGTTCACGCCTTTCAGGCAAAACTGCCATCTGTGCCATCAGTGCAGCTCCACCACTCCCAGGAATTGCAGGAGCTTTAGGGCAAAAAACCCCACCCATCTTTTCTCACTCACCTGATCCTACTTGGAAAATTGAGAGGGCAGTAGCATAAAGTGCCTGTAGCCATCCAGACCACCTGGCATTAGAAATCTCACCCTTGCTGCTGCTGGACCTGCATGGATGTTGGGAACAGTGGAGAATGCTACAAAAGCACTCAGCATAGACAGGGTTTGTGACTGTGGAACTGCAAAGGTTCAAAAGCCTCTTCTGAGCAGAAGACAGATGATAGAGAAGCCTGATCACTCCTTGCAGGCTTTTGTGGCCAGGAAGGTATTGCTGTAAAACGGGTTGTAAATCCTTATGACTTGAATCGTTAAAGAACTACAGCTCTCATTATTTCTCTCTGCTCTGCTCCACGGCAGAGGACTTCATGCTACAAAGAGGAAGAAAATCCTCTCTGCTTCCAGGAGAAAGTGGAAGGTGAAGAAGCACACTGTGTTCACACATTTTGCTTTGGTTCTTGTTTCATTTCGCTTCTATCTCCATTGAGTGACACATGTTCTTGGTTTCCTCCATGATGTGTACAATCCTCTGGTCTTGCCTCATCAGATCATATCCCAACTGTGTCACCTCCTCAGCTACTGCATTTTTCCTACACATTCACTTTCCTCATCCAAATAGTTTCCTTTCTTTTTTTTCCTTCTTCTGGCTTGGTTTGGTTTGGTTGGTTTGTTTTGGGGGGGAGGGGGGTGTGTTTCTTTTTTTGTTGGGGGTTTTTCCCCCCATGGCTTTCACCTGTGTACTTGTCTACTTGGGACTGACATTACCAATTGATTTCACGTAGTGCACCCAGGATAGCCTAAGGATATTCTTCTCTCTGGATGCAGGGTTCAGACATTAAAATCAATGCCTGAGAGGTGAAAGGCTTCATCGCCCATAAATAACTCTTAAAGTACTCATTTTGGCTCCTATAACAGAGTATCAACAATGGAGGATATCATTTGGAAGAAGAAATGTGAAAATACACATGCTATCCTCACATGCTGAAGTTTCTTTAAATGGAGGGAATTCTGGTGGAAATGGGAACTAACACTGAATAAGTGTTTTCACACAAAATGGATGAGGAGGCTTTTAATTTGTTGTTTGGGGTTTTTTTTTAATGATAAAGAAATATCTGTGGTAATTTATCCCATTGTTGAATAGTGAATAAGAAATTAATAATCACATGCTGTGTAAACACCTCAGGGTTACACCAACAAACAGTGCAAGTTTCCAGTTGGAAATGAGCAAGTCAAGTGTGGGACAGGTTAGTCCAGAGAGGGAGGATCTGAGGATCTGTTCTCCCTTCTGCTGCTGAGCTGCTCTCAATTGTTGAGACAGATCATCTCACCTCTCTGTGTCTCACGTTCTCCTCTGTAAAACAAGAATGATATCTCTAAAGTGCTTTCAGATCAATGGATGAAAACTTTATGTAGTAGGAAGGCATTATTAAGATCCTAATGATGCCATGAGAAAAAATGATCAATAATTATTTGCATTTTTCTTTGCTGTTTAGGAGGTATTTTTCTACTGACTGTATTTTCTACAGTCAAGTGCACAACAGCTGAGTGTTTTCACTGTCTCGCAGAACATACAAGTCTTTTTGTATCTGTATTATATAAAGATGGAAAACAGGTTAAATCCTAGTATGTAATTTCTCTCAAGGCTGGAGGGCCAAAGTCAAAGGAAAATCTAATGATTTACTGCATGAGCAATCCTAAATCTATGCATTAATAAATTCTACAGGACTGTATATGCATGCTTTACTCATACTATATTTTAAGCCTGAGTTTTTTTAGGAATTCACATAAAAAAGATTGCCTTCGAAAATTGCCCTATATCAAGGAATCTATGTTTAAGGAATCGTGTATTTGTTTTTAAAGTAACCTCATTACTACCAGACTACTTTTTCCTTTTGACAGTAAAGCAGAGTGCTTATCTTCCATATTTTCATAATGAAAGCTCCCAAGCACAGGATACTGTGGCAGATTTACAGCCTGCAAGCAGCAGAACTGACAGGCATTTTAATATGAAAGGAGATATGATGTCTTTAATGTACAGTGATGTCACTTCTAACAAGGTAGAAGCGTGCTTTTTGCACTGCAATCACCATATGAAGTGAAACCTGTCTGCTTCAGGAGTCACCTTTTAACCCAGGAAAAGGTCACAAATAATAGAAAAAAGACAGGACTCTGCTTACTCAGGTGGAAGGGCACTCTGACGTTGGAGGAGCAAGGCTATTGTGGATGTGCATTATCTGCAGGAAGCTGAAGCTACAAATAGTCTAGCTCGAGCTAACCTTGAGAACAGAAAAGGAAAGGATAATGAAAATCCTCAAGGGAGTGTTAAACTGAAAGCCAGATTGCCTGTTGACCACCCTTTTTCCTTTTATCCAGCATTGATTGGACCTAATAACTTGAAAGTGATATTGACAGCAATATAGTCCACCATTACCTGGACACATGATTATTTCATTGAGAGAAAGGACAGGAACCCAGTACCAAAAACCTATTTCATTCTACATTAGAGCAGAGAATTTACTACTTTGTCTAGGAAATATTTGCCAGTGATTTTAAAGGCTGATTTAAAATGTGCATTTCTTAAATGTGCTCCCAGCTCCTGACTGAAAGCTTTTATCGTGTCATTCTGAAGATGCACCATTCTTAAATATCATATACAAGAGCATAAGATTAAAAGGCCATAAAATAGCAAGAAATCTCAAGGTCCAGTAGGTACATTCTGTTAGCATTGTGCTGGTGACTTTGATTAAAGACAGGAAATTAAAATACGTTGTCATATATATAGATATAGTGATCTCCTCAAGAGAGTTGCTTCCTCCAAACTAAAATTTCAGAAAATCAACTTTGGATATTGTGTCCTTTGGTATTTTGGCAGTTTGATCTTGAAGGGCTTGCAATAAGGAGGGAAAGAACAACATAGGAAGCAATTACTTTGTTTTCTATTATCTTTGCAGAAATCCTGATTTTAAATGAAAATGGTTTTCAGAAGAGACTCTGAACTAACTTGTTCTCCTAACAAGGGCATTGGGGCACAGAAACAGTGCAAGTCAGGTAAGGTAAAACAAGAAGCAAATCACAGCATCGAACAATTAGTATAGTGTTATCCCCAACATGATGCACTCATGTCAATACAGCTGCATATCTGTGTGTCCTGCAAAATCAGAAATGATGGTTGACCTCATGAGGATGCCTGTAATATTCCACTGCTAGTCCTGTGTTCTTTTGAATTTAATTTTTATAGACTAGTATATTCTTAGAGGTGATGTGATTGGTTTTCATTTACTTTGAAACAGTGGTCTCCCTTTCTCCATCTTCAAGATGGAGGGAAGAGAAAATGCAAATTCAAGTTTACATATAGGAACAATCAAGTCACAATTAATTTCAGGAGAAAATGTCAGAAATACTGGCAGTATTAATGAATTCTTCTCCCCATTTTAACCCTGTTACTCCGACAGCAAAGGTACCTTTTGAATATAAGCCCTGTGTGTGCTTAGAGTTATGATAGTGTTTTAATTATATTTTCCAAAAAGTAAAAATACTGGGAAATGAGATACAATGTGATACTGCTGCAGATCCATAGATCCCTACACAAATAAATCTGATGTCATTAATGTAAGGTAATGGATTGAAAGGCCCTGTAATAACTTTTAAAAGTCCAGGGTCTGGAGAGGAAAGCAGCTTGACAGACACAAGTCGTGAACTGCTTCGTTTTCCACACTGCCTTATATCTGTCAATGTATTGGTTATGGAGCTGTGCCGAGGCCAGTCTCCAAAGGCAGACTGTCACATTTTTCAAAAGATGAAACATCCCTAAGGGTACAAAGAATTCAGGGACACAAGCTGATAGACGGGAGCAGTGCTGCAACTCTAACATTTTACGGCTGAGTTCAACGAGTGAGCCCTTTACTGGATAATTGAATTGATGAAAGGCTTACAGTTGCCCCGATTAAGCTTATTCCTTCTCCATATGTAAGACTCAAGACTGGGCAAAAATTGAAGGAGAAATTCGGGAGAGAGCTATTCATAAGCTCTTTGAAAATTGGTCTCACATGAAAAGCTTGCCGTTTGTTATGTTACGTGTGCTGTTTGTCCATACAAAGAATCCTGTTGTCCAAGAAGTGCTATTTGCAGCAGCCTTTTCTTTTTTTTTTTTTTTTTCTCTTCTTACTAAGGATTTGTAAATATTTTTAGAACATGTCTTGCTGCTTCATGACTCATTCCCCTTACGATCTTTGGTATTTTTCCCATTTGTGATCATGCAGCATCCCTGTGGCATATGGTCACCTGGGAAAGTATTGTTAGGGAAGAAATTAGGAGATTTTAGATATTTGTAACATTTCTTGGAAGACTGAAGTGTGGAAAAAGAGCCACATCAAAGCAGAATTTTTTAATCTTCTATATTACATTAACCAGTCTCGTTTGCTTGTGCTTTCCATGATGTATCCCTCGATTGTATCTTTATTCATAACTGAATTGAAATTATCTGGACAATGTACTGTGCCTCTGCAATGTGCTTGTCCAATGCCAAGTGCAAGGGATCACTAGGTGCTATGCTAATACAATTTATAAATAATTGTGTATTGGACCACGAGCTCATCATTTCCTGCTGATGAAACAGAACAGCCAAGAGATATTTAACCAAGTACTCAGGTAAGGAGGACACACCTTCGAGTGTGATGAAAGGAAAAAGGAAGTATGATCTAATTCTTCAAGCCTAAACTTAGATTTAGCACTCTATTAGCAGCAGGATGCCATGGCAGTGTGAGGGTACAGTCAGAAGCAGGACTTGTTTTTTAGAGTTCAGCAGTAGATAATGTCCTGTGTGAAGTTATGAAAGTTGTCATGAGATCTCTTAAATTATCTTAATAGAAATTTACTTCTACAAACACAACTTCTTATTTATGAACACTAGCTATGGTGGGCTACTACAGAACACAGCTAACTGATGTAATAACTTAGAGATTTGAGATTTGTAACAGGACCTTCAGACCCTGTCTTTTCACTCTGTCAGGTTTAAGGGTAATGACTGCAAATAGGCCAATTTCAATTGCTTTTTGTACTGTATTCCTGTTGTCCTTCTTAAAACATTAAGGGAAAGGGGCACTCAAATTATACCTGAGCCTATAATTAATCAATAGGATCAACAGGCTGGCAACCACTTATTTTCAACATAAACTCCATGCTTTGCCTGTACCAAAGCTTCATTTTTTTTGAGCCTTTCCTTTCCAAATTTCACCTCTAGAGACAGCAAGCTACCAAGAGATTCCAGTGCTGACATCTTGACTTGGCAGTGCCTATGGTTTCATTTGCTCTTGGCCTGCACAATCAGACAACATCCTTGCTAGACCAGGACAGTCAGATGTACCCAGTTAATCTGCACTAATCAGTCTGAGTCTCATATAAGTAACTTAATATGGCTTACAAGTTACAACACTTGGCTCCCTTGGCTCTCTCCCTAAATATATATATATATATATATGTATATGCTGAATATTTTGATAATATTTTTGTGAAAAAAATCATTCATTGTTCATTTTTATTTAAAATATTTACTGAAATATTTATGTATGTTTAGTGCAATTATATATTTACACTACTCTCACAGGTTCATGAAATATTATACCACATGCTTAAATGTTTTTTTTTTTTTCTTTAAGTAAGACTGGGATATAAACACAATTTTTTTCTTCTATCCAAACTGGTTTTGGATTCCTTCCACACATGTGGTAACATTAGCCATTCTGTTTAATTAACCAGATTGG
Organism: Pycnonotus jocosus; assembly: GCA_013400435.1. NCBI lineage: Eukaryota > Metazoa > Chordata > Aves > Passeriformes > Pycnonotidae > Pycnonotus > Pycnonotus jocosus. The sequence goes on from VWYP01003296.1 coordinate 538,262, forward strand.
TGAGAATGTTTGATTTTTTTTTTTTTAAGAACCTCCTCTTTATGGAGAATTAAAGGTCATAGCTGGAAAACTGGCCAGCTGAGCTCAGTCATTTCTAAGTGTTTTGTTAATTTTTCCTGGTTAATGGTCCTTTCAAATTCAGAGTGTGCAGTTTCTTCAGACTTGCACCAGAGCTAGCAGCTCACAGTGGGAAAAGATAACCTATTTCCTTCAAGCACTGCAGCTCTATCTGTGAACTATCGGCATCACATGAAGATTGATTAAAGTTCTGCTGACACCTAATGCTCACAAGAAAAAAAATAAAAATTGCCCTCTTTGCCTATCAAAGGATGGCCATCTCACATTCTATCTACTTGTCTCTGAGGTCTGAAATGGACTGATTCTGTTTATCAGTTAGGGTGTTTATCAGTTAGAATGTTCAGAGCAACATTCAGAGGGTGACAGTAGTGAGGGCCCACAATCCTGGCTCCAGGAGAATACTTCAGTATTAGCCTCAGTGCTGGGTCAAGCCCTGTCCCCTTTAATGAGGGGTGTTAGGCCTTCCCAGGCAGGTGCATCTTGAGCTGAGGTGTAACATAACCTCTTCTACCTTATCATGTCAGGTGACAAATTTAAACCACAGTGGGCTGAAAAAGGCTTGCTCAGCGCCACAGATAATTTAATTCCTCAGTCATCTTTCCTCTTTATCTCCTGTTGACATGCTCCAGACTATAAAACAATGATAAAACCATGTTCAGATAAACATAAACCTTATGAAGGTGTCCAGTGGGCTTTGTGCCCTTCCCCTTGTTCACCTCTGTGAACAGCAGGTCGGGATGCTGTTGGTGAAGAGGGAAGGGATGAAGCTGGCATGATCTGCGCTTTGGGATCCACCTGTCTGCCTGACAGGCCTTCCAAAGTCTCAGCAGCCTTGCCCTGCCTCATGTGCACCCCACGGGGCTTTGTGGGGAGCTCTGGGTTGTGGATGGTGATATATGAGTTTAACCTAGCTTTTTTCTGCGCAGTGTGATTCTGCCAATCTCTGTTTTCTTGCAGTTTCTATTTTTAATATAATATGCATGTCTCCAGAAAATTACCTGGTTAGGCTTATAATGAAAAGTTTCCTGGGAACCACCACCTTTTATCTTTTCCACAATGAGCTCACTCATAAAATAGGCTTGAAATATACCCCATTTCTCTTCATGTTTTGGAGGATAAAAGTAGTTTATTTCATTAGTCATCAGTCAGAGACCAAATGGCTCATAGCTTTGGAAGTGCTGAATACAAGTATTGTAATTTATGGTTGGGAGGCATCATGATTCAGTCAAATATGCTCCTTTCCCCAAGAATTACATAAGAATTACCACTTTGATGTTGCTTTGGATCCTGGATAAGCCACCTAAACATTTTGTGGCTCCCCTTTTATAGAAAGTGCATAATGGGACATATATTGTCATTGTAAAGGGCTTGGAGGCAGTGCCAGGGCCTCTTTGCTACACTAACAATAGCAGTGATCTTTAAGGCAGGGCAGCAGTGAGATACAGAAATTGTCAGCAGTGCTTGCTGTTGTGGTGTAACCCCAGCCAGAAACTCAGCTACACTCTCTCCCTCCCTACTGGTTTGATCGGGGAGAGAATTGGAAAGGTAAGAGTGAGAAAATTCATGGGTTGAGATAAAAGCAGTTTAAGAGGTAAAGCAAAAGACACAGGTGCAAGCAAAGCCAGACCTGGAATTCATTCACCACTTCCCAAGGACAGGAAAGTGTTTGGTGGTGCCCAGGAAATCCGGGCTCCATCGCATGTAATGGGGACTTGGGAAGATAAACTCCATCACTCTGGACCATCTACCTCTGATTCTTTATTCTGATTTTACATAGTGAGCATGACTACATATGTTCTGGGATAACTTGGAAGCACCTGTCCCAGCTGTGTCTTCTCACAGCTCCCTGTGCACCCCCAGCCCCCTCACTGCTGGGGTGGGGTGAGAGGCAGAAAAGGCCTTGGCTCTGTGTAAGCCCTGTCAGCAATAACAAAAACATCCCTGTGTTATGAACACCATTCCCAGCACAACTCCAAAACATAAACCCATATCAGCTAACTGTGGAAAAAATTAAGCCCCCCAAGCCGAAACCAGCCCACCTGCTCTGCCAGGAGCGTGGAGAGAAGCAAGTCTGTTGAACAGCTTCCAAGGCTACAGTGGCTTGGTGATGCCAGAGAGTACCTGGAGCCACTTGGCCATCCAGGATCTGACTTCTGCTGCCTCTGGAAGGCCAACCAGATGTAGTGACCTGACACTCAGCAAAAGGAAGCAAAGCTCTCTCCTAAGAGCTCAGATCATTAGTGGGTATCTAAAGGGGAATTCTTGTTGCGACATTGATTTATGCAGTCTTTTAATTGCATTAAAATAGGTGTAGCCAGTTTGATGTTTGCAGTAGAGTAAGTTTTTATGAGGCCAGACTAATGAATGAGCCCCTCTGCACCCTGTGAAATCATTTGAGTCCCTCCCTTGTGTATAGATCGAAATTACAGTAGCAGGCACAGCACAAGTGTGGCAGTGCCTGGAGAACAGGCCAGTGCAGACCCATCAGTCAATGTCCTATTGATATACTAACAGAAATGGACTGGTAGTGTGTCAGTGTTAAATGTTGCCCTGGTTTTATATGTGTGCATTTTTCTAGAGCTAATGTAATTTCAGTGATACCCTCTATGATTATCATTAATAACCATGTGTTTTATTAAATTAAAAATGTCCAGGAAGAGTCATCTTTTTGCATATGATACAATGGAGAGGGCTACAGTAGATCCATATGGAGCCCAAAAGCCAGATGAGAGACCTGGAAAGAAGTTTCAGTTAGTGGAGGGAGGTTCACAGCAAGAAAAATATGCTGATGCTGTAAACTTCTTCTTTGTGATTCTCCCATTCCACTTAGGCATGTTGGAGGCAGACCTCCAGTGAAGTCACTACTGAAACTAAGGAGGATAAGCAATAGCTTTTCAGACATGATCTATTTCTGGTAGCTGATGATTGATTTTAGATGTTTGAATAAATGCATCTACCTTTTTTCTAGTGATAGAATCATTTCTGGTGCATAAAAGTGTTGCATTACACCACCACATTTCCAGAGTGCAGCGGCAGCAATAGCTGTATTTCAGGTGCCCTTCTTAATCATTCAGATCCAAGAAAAGAACATGCCTTTGAGCTGCCTGAGGGCCAGCATGATTGGCATCAAGGATGGGCACACCTGCTGCCCAGGCTGCGGGCCCGAGGTCAGTGAGGAGCTGGTGCTGATCAATGGCCACCCAGACACAGCTGCCAATAATAAAGGAAGTCCATGACAGGAGAGGGCTGTGTCTCACACCACAAAGTGCTGCTTGTTAGTGGACAAGGCATGGGCTAAGGAATAAGTTGGCTTCCTTTTTTAGCATGATAGAATGCAATTGTTTGTCAAAACTAGTGGGCTGTGCACTCAGTTATTTTATAACAGCAGTGTCAAGTGTTCTGAGTGTTATGATTATGTTGTGTAATGCTAGAAAAAGTACAGACCTGGCAGCTAAATTTGTTTTGCTAACTGTAACCTTTACTGTGATCCAAGAAGTGTTTATCTTGCCCCATATCAGTACTTTATTCACCATAAACCTCTCCTTTGCTATGCAGAATTACACATAAGCAATTTTCTTTCTTCTGCATCTATACAATACTTTGTGGAGAGCAGTGTCAGCAGCACTGTAGGAACAGGATACAGGAGTGACAGATACCTCCTCTTACCTCTGCTGCTCTAAGCTGCTGTAATTCTGGCAGGCCTCCTCCAAATCCACTGTAAGTTTTTACAAAAGGCTTTCATTTGTTTCACTGATCTTTGCAAGAAGTCCCAAGAGGCATTTTTCAACTTTTTAGAAAAGAATTGTCAAATAATGGAAGTTCCACTTTAGTCAATCAGGGGCTGATCCTTAAATACTGGTCTCACATACCCCTATCAGCAAAAAAATACACCCCCACTCTATGCACAATCAATTATTTATTTCTGAATTATATACATGTGCTACTGTGCTAATTTTTGTATATGTATTATAAAACATGCACAAAATAGAAATTTTAAAAAGAATGAGTTGAAAATTAAATTATTAAAATAAATTATTTTTTAAAATTATTTATCAATGAGGCACACAGAAAGAATGTCTTTCTTCATCCCAGTGCTCTGTCTTGTGTGTACCCAACTTTGGAAACCATCGTTTTAAAAGGTCCATTCATTGGCAGTGGTAACTTTACATCATGTACCATCCAGAAGTTATCTATATGCAGCTTCTTGTATATGCACCTCTGTTTAGAAACCACTGATTTATGTCACTCACAAGTTTGAACACTTTATGATATTGTCTATGGCAAAATCCTTCTCAGGCTCTCCATTTGTAAAATAAAAAAACCAAAAACCAAACAAGGAATTTAAGAAGGTTACATACACTGCAGGAGGTTTTTGAGAAGGTAACTAATGGACTACCACTACTATAAGTCTTACAGGCTGCAAAACTCTAGCATTTGGGTTTCCTGGGCAAAAAATATCCTGGTCAAACTATGGAGATTAATAAATGAGCCTGATATTACCCTTTTACATCATAAGACTGATGTCATAGTTATCATCATTTAAGTTATGACACCAGAACCATGCTTCTTCCACAAACTAAATGATTCAGCAGAGAATTGTAATAGAAAGGGTCTATCTGTCATATCATGGTTTTACTAGCATTGAGCCAAATTCTGGATTCAGCCATTAAAGCGTCTGTAATCAGCCCTGGTTTAAATTCAGCTTTATCTAAAAATCTGCTTTCATTTTGCTTTGATTTTTTTTTTTTTTCACTAATGATCATTCATTATGGATGTGAACTTTCCTTCTCTGTCTGGATATGTGTAAATATTTTGAAGCTTCTGTTTGCTGATTCCCATTATGTTTGAACTCTGCTTATTGGGGCCAAGTTTCATCAGGTTGTCTCTCCTATGCTCCTGACTCTTGAGCTGGTTCCACCGGAATGCTGTTGTCACAAGAAATTTTCATGCTGCTTGACCCTATTTACACATTCTCCTTAATTTTGCTTCCTTAATTTTTCCTTGCCTCCTTAATTTTCCTCCTCAGAGCATATTAAGTATACCAGAACTAAATATGCTAATTTTTCAATAAGACAACTCCAAATAAAATTAATTCACATCATTATTAACATATCTGAAAAAAATCACTGTTGTTTTATGAAAGGCACAATTTCCAGAGATACAAAAATATTCAACATGCACAAAAGCTGCTCACCGAAATGACACTCTGAAATTTTGAAATCTCTTTCATAGTTATCTTTCCCTTCTCTGTTTTATGACCTTAGGACAGAGAACATGTCTATTTAATGTCTACATTAAAATGTAGCATGTCTACATTGAAATATTCAGTTGCTATTGGCCAGTGTAAAATCAATATTAAAATCATTGTCATCCTATCTTTTTTGGAAGGAAACATTGTTTTAGGTGAACATCCTAAGGCAATATTTAAAAGTGGTTTTCTTCCTTATTTTTAATACATACCATTGGTTGCATGAAAATTAAATAACATAGGGAAAAGAGGCACAGCTCTGGGGTGTCATCACCTTGTTAACATTGCCATAACCAACTTGGTCAAAAGGGAAAAAAGGTTAAGATAGTATAGGACACCATAGAGTATAAAGTCCCAACACCACACAAGAAGTCACTGAGTTAACATGAAAGATTTCATAATGAAACCTTGGTGTAAGAAGCCCCTTGCAATAAAGTATTGGAAACACTATCTCTTGCCATTTGGAATATGTTCACAGAAGAGCTGGAGTGTATGCCACCATCAGCTCAAACAGGAGTTCACCACTCCCTAGAGGGGAGTGCAGTAGAAATTACCTCAGTCATGCCATGTCTTCTGCTGTCACAGGAACTACTTCATCGTATTCATCTACCAAATCCATCTGGTGAGTAATTTGTATGACAGCAGCTCATGGAAAGAGTGGCATTTAGCAGTTACTGGTTTATTAATGGCTGGAACCTAGAAGTTCTAAAAATCATCCAAGTAGCAGTGGAAAAAAAGCTTTGCTTTGGTAAAATTAATGAAACCGATTAACTCAGAGCTGTGCATTTTGGAAGAGGGCAATGAGAGGTCTCTGCAAATTCTAGAAGGCCAAGGAATCCTCATTTAAAATATTCTTTCCATGTAAGTTTGTGTGTGTGTGTGTGTAGTGTTTTATACGTTTCGTGTATATTTTTGTATGTGTTTATAATAAAGGCACAGCATTTGCAAACTAGGCTATAACACCTAGTTAGTGGTGACTTAGAGGTAACAAGAAGAAAGTGAGCAGGTGACTTGCTCCTAGCAATGTCATATTTGTCCCTTTGTCAGCCTGGATTATTTAAGCAGCAGTTTACTGTCACTGCCATCAGGGTCAGCAGATCTCAGATCTTATGGGCTACCTATTTTTCACTACACACATATTTAGAACCATTACCATGCAATATTAATTCTGATTTTAAAAGCATCCTATAACTTTAGTAATACATGTAACATTTGCACATAAATAACCTTTGCATCTGAATCTAGGTCAGCTCGTTGTCTCTGTCAGGGAAATAACCGCTAATACCCGTTTATGTCAGATTGAGGAAACTGATCTTAGCCACCTTGAACTGTTGCCTTTGAAGGCACAGGTTGTCAAGTCTTCCTGACTGCAACAATCTGACAGAAAGGAAGTACCTCTGGCAAGTTGATTGTATTCATCCATCTTGCAAGCCTGTGGATTTCATCTCTTCCCCTGCAGGAGCATTTTGCAGCCAATAGATAGCTGCAGGATGCACAGGCATAGAACTGGTGAAGACTCACCAGGTTCCTGAACCTGAAACCACACATATTTAAGTATGACGGTGGACCCACTGAAGTAATTGTGACTATTTGCATAACTTTAGGCAAGTGTTTTCAGATTTGGGATTGTGCTGGCTAGCACCAAGTTTAGTACTACAGAAACAATAGATTAATTTAATTCCGCATCTTTTCAATGTTGAATTGCGTAACGTGAAATGGTTTGGATAAAACTGCTTGAATTGACTTGCAATAATGCATGGAAGAGTTCATGCAACATCAGTCAGAATGAGGAAAAATAAACCACATTGACAATCATTTAGTAAAAAGAAAAATAAACATGCAAATAGGAGTTTACTCCAGTTCATCATAACCAAATGTGATCTGTAGTGTACCATACTTTCCATTCTTTAAAAGAAAAAAAAAAGGGCTAGATAAAATTCTATTACTGTACTTGTTTTCAGTACCAAAAATATATCCTTGATTAGATAGCTTCAATCACAAACAGTAACATATATTTTCCTACCACCTGCAAATACAAACAATGCAGAGTTAGGACCAAATTGGAACAGGAATTAATATATTTGTACAGACAAATGCAATTACATTATGACATAAGAGATTTTATAATTATTATTTTCTAATTATTTTTTCCTTTTTTTTTTTTACCAAATAAGCACATCATTAAGAACATATAAAAATTCTTCAATAATTTAAATTTAATACTGTTTTTTCCTAATTTTTTGGAGTAGTTTAACTTATTTTTTCTTAGTTAAAATGGTTTGAAGTGGTCCTGACTTCTCCAGAAGCCTTTATAAATCATGTTAAACAGGACACCTATCTCTGTTGTTCAAAACTTAACAAGGAAGGGGACGTTAGTTCCACCTATGCAGTTTGAATTTGTGTCATCTACATTTCTGCTGATGCCACAACAGAAGGGAAGAAAAAAAAGCAAAAAACAACCCAGGTTTCTGACATTTTACAGGCAATTTCAAAATTCCATTGCTATTTAGAGGGCATTTGGATTAAGACAAGAATTTTTCATCCTGGACTTTCAGAGGCATGTGGAGCACACCCTGAAGTATGAAGTATAAAATGGAAATACTTTCATAAGGAATTACTGCTTCTGAAATGGGAATGCTTTGCAGAAGTTTGTTGACATTTGGTGGATTATTTCTGTGTCTGTCTGAGGTTGTCTGCACTTCAGAATTTTCCACTATTGCTAGTCTGAGTGTGGCACTAGCAGAGCCTCAGCTGTAGACAAGCCATGTGTGTCCTTACCAACAGATAACTTTTTTTCAGAGCAGATTTGGCTGCCACAGCAATATGCATGACAGCGTCTGCTTGTACATGAGAAACCAGCTAAGCAGGCAGGCAAACTCTTGAGCACCTCTTCTCAGGCACTGCTTTCCTTTGTGACAGTAGCCACTGAGAGAAACCTTGTCACATGGGAAGACAGGGTTAATGTGAAACTGAAACTGTGTTTGTGCTTCTTGTGAGCAGAAATATTTGTACAGAAGCTGGGTGAAGAATTTAAGGATCCCTGGCCAACTGGTTAAGGCAGAGTGCCAGAGTCAGTGGAGTGTGGCCAGGCCTGTGGCTGTCCATGCTGCCCACCTGCAGCCGTCTTGTCTTCTTCTGTCCTTCTCTGTTGGACCAGAGCTCACACCACCAGGACAGTGCTTGGGACAGCAAAATCATGTGAGGTGGATGTTCTTGACTATCTGGGTTTCCTCTCTGGTTGTGAAAAACATAGCTTTGTGTTTGTATATCTGACCATGGAGGGTGTTTACCACACCAAGTTACATGGCAGTACAGTGGTATATTTGGGACAACAGAGAACCGTCCAGGTTTCCTATGTAAAGAGCTGTCTCTAAGCAGCCTGTTGTCACTTAGGAGCAGGATCCGACCTGCAGTTCTTATGTGCTTACTGTTTGTCTCCAAGGTGCAGCTGCTCTGCAGATGTACAGAGTCCTAAAGCTCAGCCTGCTCTTCATACCTTGGTGAGTAGCAGCTTTGGCCATTGATACTTCAAGATACAGCTAAAGAAGTGCCTTCAGCAGTACTTCTGGATAACACCTTCAGCATGTCTTATGATATTTGATGTTTCCACAGTCTCCAGTTCTTGGAGCTACGGGAAAATGTACAAATATCCATTTCCTTGCAGAGGTTCAGGTTACACGGGCTCTTGGGTTTGTAAGCTGTCTGAGAGGTCAAATCCAGTCAAATGCTTGTGTGGCTTATCTTGTATTAAATATTGCAGTAGTCATCTTATCTATCTGAGAGAGGTGAAGGGTTCAGTGACCCCAGACTTGAATCTGTGGTGCCAGGGAGTCAGGGAATTTTTCAAACTTGCTGCATTATGCTTATCCTCTTACAGTCTGACTTTTTTTTTTTTTCGTGGTGTTAAAGACTGCAATACAGTTTAAAAGGTACAGTTAAAAAACCCAACAATCTCTGATTGTATTCATTTGTAAGCCTTGCTTAGGCTCTGATCCTACAAAGCACTGAACACCTCAAGTAAAAGGGATTTTAACTTTTGTGGGCTTCAGTGGGAATTCTTGTACTGTATGCTCAGAAATCAGAAGAGAGGGATCTTGAACAGAGTTCAGAAAAGTCTTTGGAGCTCACTCATGACAACACTCACGACCTTATCCACAGTCATTATTTTAAAGGGCTTCTACAGCTCTCAGCTCCCATAGCTGTGGTAACATGAGCATATTTGCTAATAATGCTAATTTTGCTGCTATGCAGATAAACAAATGTGTAATCTTTGTGACTTAGAAAAATGTAAAAACATTGAAACCATTTATCTCAACACCAGCAAACCAGACAGATGACTGGAACATCACAGATTTCTGAAGTACAGTAATTCTTAAGACAAGCTCATGGTATTTTTTAATGTGTTTAGACTTATCAATTCTGGCATTTTCAGGCTTATTTCCTGCTACCCCATTGTGTTTCTTATTTTAAGTTTTGAAGAAAAAAATTCCTACATCTCTTTGCACATGGGAGCAAGCTAATCCTCTAAAAAATTCTGAGACCAAGACTGCATGTCTTGTTTTTTAGTGGGTGGCTTGCTGGGCCTCTACTGGCCCTCTTAAAGATGATTCTAATGCTGCTGTGAAAGGGCTTTCATTGACTGAAGAAGCCCTGCTATGTGCTACAATATTTTGATGTTTTCTCTATGTGTTCTGATATATTCAAAGTAATTTTACAAGTTGTTCCCAGAAATAGTGGGATCAGCTTAATGTAAGAAGCAGCACCTTCCCTGTGAGCCCTGAGCTACTGTCTCATCCAGGCTCTTAATATGCTTAAATGACGTATTTGTGTTCAAAGCTCTTGGCTATTCTTTCTGGACAGAAGCACTCTAATTCCTTAAAACTTTTCCAAGCAGCTCTTCTAAATAACACTGATACACACAAAAAAACTTGCTTTTCTGTTTGCCTGCCTGGACTGTGTAATCTCATATCTGAACAATGTAATTTATTATCAATATCTGAAGTGGATTGCTACAGCTTCCCCCATATATTAATAGTTGTAGCTATTATTTTCTAAAGAAGGATCTCCAGGGCCCTTCTTATGAAATAAGCGTTGCTGCTAGCTGGGAAGCTGGCTGGAAAGGATGATAGTGTCCCCTGCTATTATAAATCTAGTGAGCTCACCTTTAAATGTCTGTCTGTATTCTCCCGTTTGGGCATTGTTCCAGTCACTTTTTGGCCTTTTTATTTTAAAGATAAATCCCATCCATATGGTCAAAGGAGGAAGTATACTTGTCCTCAGATTCACTTAATGTGTGCTTATTCTGTGTATTTTGGAAGTGGACTGCCATTGTGCTGGAGAGGAAAAAATAACCATCTTCAATGAAAATCTAAATTAGTAGCCTGCATGCATCAAACAAGAATAAAAGCCCATGCTGGAGGATACAGTAGATCTAAATATGCATGCCCTGATTCACGTAGATGGCCAAACTCTTTCAAACAGAAACATAATTTGACCTATGAAGTAATTAATGCCATGATTATGGGGAGGGAAGACACCACAGTTCAGGCTGCAGCCGGACTGCTTTCCATTAATAGAAAGCTCTATTATTCCCTCCCCCCACTCCCCACATACTTCTCTCAGTTTTAAAAATTATGTTGGCTGCAGAATTCCTGTCTGCGCTGAAGGCATAGCAGAATGTTTCGGCAGAATTTCAGAAAAGTTGGGTTTTGAGTTTCCCAAATTATCTGATTGTAGTTTCGTTCCTCTATTATCTGAAAAGAGTGGCTCACTTCTTCTTCAGTCTTGCCATATAAATCCCTTTTACCAGATTTTTGAGGAAGACAGATTGGCTTAATTAAAACATGTTTCTTCGTTTTATTCTAGGTAATTCTGAGACCAGTCTCCCACACATCAATATCAATGGGTTTTTTTCTGCTGAAAAAGCAGAAAGAGGAATACCAGCTGAAATCTAGAAAGACCATGAGAGGAGGTTGGGTTTTTTTCACACAACTTGTAATTAATTGTGGCACTCATTGCTCTAGAATTTTATGAATCTTACTTTTTTTGTATATATTGAAAATGTAATCAGACAACTTAATGAGAGTAAAATCTGTCAGGGACTTTCAAATATGTGCAGATAGTAACTCAAAAAAATACTTATAAAAACTGTCCCCGAATCTTAGATCACTAGAAACTATAGGACTGAGGATGTGTCACAGCTTGTTTGCCACTTCTTATTCACTTCCTTAGGCATTTGCTGCTGGCTCCTGCTGGAGGAATGGTGGCCGGGACCTTTGATTTGATCTCTCTGGTCAGTCCCAGGTATGGCAACAAAAAATTAACTTTGACTCAAAGCATCATATTCTCTGATCAATTTGATAATTATAAGCACAAGGAACATGGTCGTATTTTCAAATTCTGGGGTAAAATATATGGACACCTGAAATGTGATCTGAAAGTTTTGCTATTTGAGGGAACACTTTATCATAATAAGAGCCTGAAGTGCCAGGAACAGAGAAGAAGTATCATAGGTTAGGCCTACACCCTGCATAGAAGCTCATTTGTAAATGGTCCCTCTCTCTCCACTTAAGACAGCTATAAAATGAAGCTAATAATGTTTATACTTAGTTTTGGAAGGAGCTTTGAGAGCTAGAAATAAATGCTTACTCTGCAAATGCAAAGATTTATATTTTTACATGAAGTGATTGCAACTGAGTAAAAATGGGAAGAGGATCAAAAACATTTGGAAGACTCAAGATCACGAATGACTGTCAGTGACACTAATTTTCCTAATGTTTTAGGGGCTTTTGTATGTCCTCTAGGGAGGCTAAGGTGCATCCAAGAAAAAGCTTTGGCATTATGTGCCCTAACTTTTTCACATCTGACACCTGACGTGCAGTTCCAAACCTTACGTTGGGCACAGCCTTTCTGGCCGTGTGAATATTGAATACATTTTGCCAACAGGAGAGCAGTGGAGTTGCCTCAGAACATTGAGCTTGAAGGCAAGAACTCTCTGCTAGGTGGAAATTAATTTTTCAAAGGAGCATAGACCTTGCTGTTAGGCAGATTTTTCTGGGATTTAAAAATACGTCTCATTTTAGGCTGCTGCTTCTTCATTTTGGGGAGATTTATCCCCAAAACCTCAGATATAAAAGAATTGAGATATTTGCAAAACCCCATTTATAGTAAACCCTGTGTAATAAATACTGACTCTGGCCTTAAATTAAAATGGAATCATTTATTGCTAGAGTTGACTAATCCCCTTGAAGATGTCCAAAGCATAAACTGGGCATCTTCAAGGCCTGTTAGGGCAAAGATGGATGAGGAGGAGACTGGCTGTGAGCCAGCAAAGCTGATCACAGCAAGGGAGAAGTGTCATGATTACACCTTGGCCAGCCCCTGCTGTCCTGACTCCAGGCTGTTCTATGGAAAGATGTGTAAGGACAGAGTGAGGATTTTGAAGAAGCTGAGACACTGAAACTCAGCAGCCTGAGACCACCCCTGCTGTAAATGTCAGCTTGTGGAAACCAGCAAGCTCAGCTAGACACAAAATCAATCTTGAGTTAAAATCCACAATCTTTCCACAGGTTTTTAAGGCCAATACAGTAGTGGGGTCCTAGAACTGGCCCTGAGAGTGCAGTGCTTTAATGCAGAGGTCCAGTTAAAGTACCCTGGAAGCCTGGCAATGCTTCATGGAATGGCTAATCCATCTTCCCTCTCTGCCTCTGCTGCTCCTGCACATTTGAACTGTCATATCCTTTCTCCATTATGTAATAGCCTAGAGGTCACACATGTTCCTCTGCTTTGAATAATACATCTCTATGAAGCCTCAGTATCTCTGTTTGAAAATTTATTTCTTTCATTTTAATATTTTATCAATTTTGTCCTAAATGGATGACCTTAACTGGTTGCAGTTCATTTCATTTCTTCTCTGCTTAAATATTTTAAGGGTTCCAAAGTACAAACATCATTCATGTGGTGTGTAACAAAAATGCTCAGCTTGAGCTTTGGATTACTTAATTGTAATTGTCAAGCTATTATTAAAATTGATTTTTTTTTTCTTTTTTTTTTTTCAATTTCTTCCCGCCTTCTCCTTCTTCCATTTCTAACAGTGTTTGTCACATCCTTTATGTTGGTATTTAACTATACTTCAGTGCTTATAGAAGAGCTATGCAATGCATTAGGACCATTATTTGTGGACAACAGAGAGGCAAGAGTCAAAATCATGCTGCCATGGGGACAGGCATTGCATTCAGGAAATACCTCAGTAATATGATTGATCCAGTCCCAGATACAGTATTTCGTGTTAGGTACAAGTTGAGCTTTTTGCCCTATGTTTGGAGAAAAAAGAACCAGAGTTATATTTTATGAGCTGGCCATCTTGACGCTGCAACCAATCTGGATTTCATTAAGCTGGAAAGGGGTTTTATTTAAATGGTAAATCATCGAAACACACACATATGCACCAGGAGATAAAAGGAGTTAGCAAATACCTGGCAGTCCTGCCTCTGAAATGAGTTGTGCTGTTAGAAAGGTGTCATTTTGGGCACATAAGGTTCTTTGTAAGAGTAGCAGTCCTAGCCTTTCTCAAGCCTTTTTAGGTAATTAAATTCAGTCTTCATAAATTTCAGTATCATTTGGCTTCCTGTCCTGAGTAGGTTGATGTCACTACAGGCAGCTTCACACTGACAGTTGCTGAGTGCCTGGTCTCACTGACCCTTCTGATGTGCAAAATGCTTTGGGTTATTTAGATGTGAAAGACAGTAAAAGCTAGTAAGCACAATTTGATTTAATGATTGTTATTCTGCACTTATACTATGAGAAAGCAAAACTAAGATATCTGCACTTCACACTGTGGCATTTTGATTAAAAATAGGAATAACAACACTGAAGGAATCTGACTCATGTCATTGAATGATTTCAAAATAACTGTAGCTGTCCTGCATTTGCAAAATATAAAAGTCAGTCTACAATCCATTTTTTATATTTAAGACTTTTGATTATGTGGGACAGGTCTATATTTATGCTGATTATTACCTTTCTCATTTTCTTCTATCTTGCTTTTGTTCAGTACTAGTCTTGCCCAGCTGTAGCTGTTGGTAAGATATAGACTCATGTTTCATTTCTGACATCTCTGTGACATATTACAGTGACATCACCTATCTTCTGGTTTGGCTATGCAGTATTCCACGCCAGGAAGACACATCAAATCCTTTGCCTTCCCACTAAGTCCCTAACTGCCATATTGAGGACAGTATGAAAGAAATGGCATTACCTCTCTTGCACTGCTGTAGGGTTTTGGTTTACCTGGTGTTGTGTCACCACAACAGATGCCATGCAGGTCACTGAAAGCAGGAATCTCTGTGCCTCTGTATGAACAAATGTGGACATCTTGTTTCCAAGTGTGATTCCTGGGCTGTGCACAGAGGTAGAAATGAGTGAATGTATAAGCAGGTTGCCTCTTGTTTGCTCCTGGGATGGAGATCTGGATCCTTGGATATCAGCCAAGAAGTCCTGTCAGGTAATCCTGTTTTCCTCCAAACAATAGAGTAGTTGTGCTATAACCAGAGCAAATGCTTTGAATAGTTCTTTAAAGGACTCTTGAAACACTTCTTGCATATTTTTTCTGCCATATACAAACAGCTTTCTTGTTTTCTGAGGAAACTCTTGAAGGTAACCAGCATTGCTTCTGTAACTTCAGGAGGTTTTTAATTCAGGTGGTGTGGCAGGTGAGGTTATCTTGCCTCAGCAGGGAGTGTGTTAGTATAATCCTTCAGAAAGTTTTTGCAAACACATCCTCCTCAACGCTAATTATATAATTAAAACATATAAGCATTGAAAATCCTTCGAAATACATATTAAATCCTAAAGGATCTCCTTAGACTGGAGTATTACATGAGATAGAGAGCTTAGCAATGAATTGTACTAAGGCCTGATATATTACAACAATTATGAACGTGTTCACTTTATTAACTGAATATCAGTAATTGTGCTGTGAGCAGTGCACCTCATACTTTAATTTAAGCAGCTTTAATGTACTTGTAAACTGTATTTCTGCGTAAGTCAGACAAAACATGAATGGGGTGTACAAGGAGAAGACCAGGAACTGAGGCACAGAGGCAAGAGATACAGAGACAGTCCACTCTGATTCCAGTATCTGCTGTTCAGTGGTAGCCAGGCACAGATTCCCAAAATACCCTAAGGAAACCATGGCATTTCTCCAGAAGCAGATTTCCCTGGGAAATCTGTCACTTTGGCCAAAGTGGGCACACACTGCTTCACGTCAACAGGGTAAACATCCTCATGAATAGCAGTATTTTTGTGC
This sequence comes from Pycnonotus jocosus, assembly GCA_013400435.1. Classification (NCBI taxonomy): domain Eukaryota; kingdom Metazoa; phylum Chordata; class Aves; order Passeriformes; family Pycnonotidae; genus Pycnonotus; species Pycnonotus jocosus. The sequence continues at coordinate 553,894 of VWYP01003296.1, forward strand.
GACTACAGCCGCTCTTTTAACTCTCTGCATAAAGACCTGCATTTGGGGAACTAAAGGTTGTGGATTCAAATCCCAGTTTCCACTTCCAGATGCGTGTATACATTTGGCTGGAAACAATGCTGGCTGTCTGGATGTATACAGCCACGGATCATTGCAGCAGCACAAGTCAATTAGCCTTGGTGACACTCTGGTGTCCTGTGAAATAATTTTATGGATACTTCAGGGGATGTTGTCAGAAGGACGGCACTGAGAACTACAGGACACAAGGGGCAAGGCCAGCAAAATAACCACCTTTGGCACAGGTTTCCAAACACCTCTGTGTTTACAGACACCTGAACCTTTCTGCATTTCCTGGGTCTCTCTTGGGAAATACAAAGCATCACAATTAACCTTTCCTTATTACCAAGCACAGGAAGCACTAGGGGAGGCTCTCAGGGGACACATCTCATTTGAGCATTCCACTGGTGTCTGCAGTCGTGGACGTGTCATGGAAGTCAAGGCAGGGAGAGCTGAGCCTCCTAATTACAATGTATATTTACAGACCCCGTTTTTATTTTAAAGGGAATAACGCACAGTGGTCTTCATTTGACCTGCAATGTAGGAGTCAGGCTGGTATGAGATAAGTCTCCAGTCATTCTTCAGTACTTCCATTTCACTGGAGGCTACTCTGTGAAACAACAAAAGATAGCAAGTGGTTACTTTATATTAGCAACTAAATATTTTGGGGGTTTTGGTTTGATTTGGTTCTTTTGTTGATTTTTTTTCTTTTACATATTTCTATTTTCTTCACCCCAAAAACTCTAATGAATCTCTCTTAAGAAATGCTGACATTTTATAACTTTTTTATTTCCTAGATTTAAATTTAAAAGACCTCCTGTCTGATTTTTTTTGTAGTTTTTTGGGGTTGTTGGGTTTGGGTTTTTTTACTTTGCCCCTTTTGGAAGAGAAAAGGTGTACATGATGAACATCTTTTATTTGCTTTTTAATATGACTTGAATTTTTTTAAAAAAACAGGTTATTAATGTCTAGCTTTACAATTTGTGATTTTAATTTCTCTCTAATGAAAGCATGAGAGATTTTTAACCTTGTGGTTCTGTGTTTTGCTTGGTTTTTTAGCTTTTTCTCCCCAGAAAGTAGTATAAGAAGTATAAAATTGCAGATTTTCTGAACAGAAGTAAGTATAAGCAAGAGAAAGTATAACTTTTTTTCTTTCAATTGTCCCTCCTGCTCAGTTTTGAAGCATAGAAGAAAGTTTTCATTTTACAGAAAATTTAAGAGAAATTATATTTTTCCTTATTTTTTCTTCCACTCCATCCACTGTAATTTCCTTTCCTTCTCAATGTTTTTCAATGAGGACCCAATCTGTGACATTGCACTTTGTTAGGAGCTGAAAATAATGTAGAAATTAAGTTTTAGACATGTGGAAGCCCTAATGGGAGACAACAGCTGAGAGTAAAATAAGAAGAAAACAAAATCCTTGATGGAGAGAGAAAAAGATATAATAATTTTATTACTATTAGACATGTCTTGGAAAGAAACTTAAAAAAAATACAGGGTAGGATAAAATTAAGTGAAAATAAACACTAAACCATACCACAGTCCAACCATGAATTAAAATCTAGACACTGTCCTTAAAAGCTTAGTATTGTACAAGTTTTGATAATGAATTATATGCGGAGACAAGCAAGGTAATTTTTCTACTTGACAGTCCCATGCAAGCCTCATTTGCAAGGATGTGCTGAGTTGTGGGGCCCAGGTTTGAAAATTACCTCAGTATGTTGGGAAGAGTTTAGTTGCCAGCAACAAAAATTTCAAAAAGCTGAAAAATTACGCCTTTGAGGAGAGACTAAGAAATTTTGTCATGGTTCAGCTAGAAAAAACAAAGCTGAAGTGACAGACAATAATTTTAAAAGTAACTAAAAATGTATGTTATAAGGAAAAGAGGACTCAGACTTGCCAATGAAAAAGAAAAGGACAGTCCAAAGTGTAGATTTAGGTGATATGTGGCTGGCTCCACCTGAGGGTTGTGCCAGGGAAAGTGCCAAGTGGAATGCTGGATGCTGGGGTGAAAGTTTGTGGTGGCTAACAGTCGCCTTCTGTCTTTTAACTCAAGCAGGCAAAGGAGGGCACCAGGAACTCAGCTTGCAGGGCAGGAGGAGAGCAGCACTCCCACTGTGGAATTTTTGTGCTGGTACCCCAAAGTTGTCCCTAGCCAGCAAAATCTAATTACCTCATTTTCCTTATGCATCCATGGGAGAGCAATGCAGTTTTCAGCAGACCTGGCAGGTACAGCTTGGCTCTTGCCCCACTTTATTTCTGTAGGAGAGGTTGTCAGGGACTGCAGAAATGGCTGTCCTGGTATGGTTGAGCTGAGATTTGGAATCTCTCTAGGAAGAATTTAGACATAATGAAATCAACTGTGTTCCTTGCAGAAGAATGAAAGCAGCCTACCAACAATCCTGAGCCTCAGTATTGATTCTGTTCTTATATTTGCAGTACTTTGAAGCTGCTATGGTCTGTTGGTTCATTAAGTTACATTTACAAGTTGTCCCTAAACACTGGCTTTTACATAGTCTGCATTTTAACACTCTTTAAGTGCATATTGATACGTTCTGTCCTCTGTGCAAACCACAGTCAAAGAAATCCCTTTTCTGCAATGGCTAATGAGGTACCAGAGTGGTAAAATAAACAGAAGGAGGAATTACACAGTGTCAGGAAGCTAGACCAAAGAAATGTCACCTTCAGAGAAGCAGCAATGAGAAATGACCTTTCACTTTATTACAGTGTGCCAAATTTGGTTGGGTTTAGACAAGAACCTACAATTACTGAATATTTAAAAGTGCACATTCTTACTCACAGGGAAGTCAAATAGAGTTGGGGGGACTTATGTCACAGAAGTATCTATGATGAAAGATGGGTTTGACACACTGACAAGTACCATGACTGAGATCACAGTTAAATTATGCAATTAGGTTTTATTAACTATACATATTATTAAGGACTTTTTATTAAGGACTTTTCATAACAGAGGAAAGGATGTCAGGTCCTGGTGATTGTACTGACCTCTTATGCCACTGGGAAAGATGCAGAAAGGCTTTCAAAAGAGCAGTATAGTCCCTATTTAATCTTTAAATAAGAAAGAAAGGTCAAGGAGCCATTGCTGCTACTTTATTTCTCTCAAGTCTTCACCAAGGAGACATCTCATTTTAATGTGCATTGCCTTAGATTTATACGTATTAGTAAAATATGCATCACTGAAACATTACATACTTTTGAATGCACTGAATTTATGGCAGAACTTACAAGTGTAGTATGTGCATGTGTATGAATCCTCAAAATTGTGTAACTAACCTCTGAAGGTTTCTCACTTTAATTCATTTCTGACACAAAAATAAGAGGAATAAAGAAAACCATCCAACAGATTATTTAACATCTCTGTAAAAATGTCATATCCACACAGATACTCGCTTACCATGCCAAAGAAAGAGAAAAAAGAGTGGCAATTTATATTCATAATGTAGTTTAATTTTAAAATTATATTAATAATTAAAGACAAGTAAACGAAGGTGACAACCAACTCAAGACAGGTAGGGGAAAAAAGCCCCAAACAAAATTGCAAGCACCAGTTACAGGCACTTCTTCAAGTCTACTAGTTATGCTCCAGCTTTGGTAGGAAGCCTAACTGTTCCTTAAACTTTTACTTCCCCTCCAAACTGGGAGTGACACTTCCAGAGTAGGTGCAGCCCAGTTCTTCCAATGGCAGATGCTCCACAAGAGCAGTCCCTCACCACTGGCATGGCTTGGCTCCTTTTGGCAGAGACAGCACAACAACCTCCCTGTCTGCTCCACACAGAGCTGTATGAACAGCATGTTCCATCAGGAAAAGGAATGAGGCCTTCAGGATTGGGAAGTGCCAGTGTCAGAGCCTTTATCTCAGTCCTTTGAGAATGTCTGCCTTTTGATAATCTTCCATTATGTGGCAGTTTGTCCGCCTCCTTTCAGAGTCTGCCCCTGACCTTTACTCATGTTTCACATCCAGGCATATTTCTCCCAAATTATTCCCCATCTCTCTTTGGATGTGGTTTTTGCTCTATGTTTTAACTAAATTAATTTCTCTCCTCTGCTGCATGGATCCCTACAAGTCACTGATTCATCCAGGACCCTTTTTCACTTCTGGTGTCCAGCAAGCTGAAACTGAGGATTATAAAGAATGTCTTTTTGAGCTGCCAGAGGTGTTGGGGCTGTCCTGTGATCATGTACTCCGTAATAAGAGTTGTCCAGTCAGAGGCTGGAATTTTCTGAGGTTTTAGGTATTTCAGTTCTAACAGTTCTCCCTTGCAAATAATGAAAACCAAGAAATCTATAAGAAACCTAAAAGCTGTTATAAGTTGTGTTAGAAGCATAGGTAAATATTGTGCCACAATTCAAAAAGAAAACCATGTAGTCCAAAAATCCCCTTCATGGCTGAATGTGAAAATTATGCAGTCCATAAAAAAAAAATTTAAAAAAAAAAAAAAAAGATTAAAGCTTTTAAGAAATGGAAAGTTTGCTAAAATGGGAACAGGAAAACCCATAAAAATGGCAGGCCAATTTCAAATGAGAAATCAAGAAAGCTAAAAAGGATGTGAAAAGAGCATTGCAAAGAATGCTATAGCTGGGAGTAGAGAAAATTTTAAATACACCAGAAGCAGGAATCTAGATGAGGATTAGTGGAACCACACTATGACCAAGGTGTAGAAGGGGCTGCAGCAGATGAAGGAACCTCAGTGTGAACTCTTTCTGGTTTTGTTTTGTTTTGTTTTGTTTTGTTTTACAGCAGGAGCTGTCTCATTCCCAATTCTCATGCATTCTTTGTAGCAGGCAAGTAAGAAAAATAGATCAATTTGAAGTAAATACATGGGATGTGTTTATCCAAATAAACAAGTCAGAGGTCAGTAAGTCATCACGATGAGACAACCGGGAGTCCTGAGGAACTCAAATATGAAATTGCAGAACTACATGATGATGTGGAATAGAAGAACAAAGAGCCACTGTATTGGAGGGTAGGTATACAGCATCTGCAAAATTGCCAACTTCCATCTACTAAAGGGCTCTGGATGGATCCTGAGACCTACAGACAGGTGAACCTTAGCCTCATTCCTAGCTTGATGGTGGAGTACCATCTCTAGCAGTAGTAGCAGTAATAATAGTGACAATAAATAAGGTCAGTGAGCACGTGGATAAACTTGACTTGTTGAGAAGGGATCAGGTTGGCATCTGTAACGGGAAATACAGCTAAGCTGAGCTGAAATTCTTTGATGGTGACAGTGAGAATATGGACAAACAGGACCAATTAAACATAATCTGTCTGGGTTTTCAAAATGCCTTTGCCAAGGTTCCAAAGGATAAAATAGAATAGAATAGAATAGAATAGAATAGAATAGAATAGAATAGAATAGAATAGTTCCAGTTGGAAAAGAACCTACATCATCTAAGTCTAGCTGTCCAAGGTTATTCCAGAAAATAAAGTTAGACTTGAAGAAAGGTCCTTGTGTGTACTGAAAACTAGGCAAATGAAAAAGTAGGGATGAATGGCTGTTTTCCAGGAGGGAAAAGAATTGGCAGTAAGGTCCCCAGGAATTGGTCCTGGGACCAATTTCATTCAGTATTTCATCAGAGCTAGAGAAGAGAATGAAAAGTGGAATTTGGGGGTTTGAAGGTGATATTAATGGATTTTGCATCACAAGTTTTAGTGTGGATAAATGTGATCTTATGAAAAGTAATCTAATCCCTACCTACATGATATAGAACTCAGAACAGGGATGCTGAACTCTTGGATTCAGGAAGAGATCTTGGAGTGATTGTGCTCAATTCTCTGAAATCATGAGCCCATGGTGCTATGGCAGCAAAAAAACCCTTAAAAACCCAACAAAAACAAAAACAAAAACAAACAAACAGAAACAAACAAACAAACAAAAAACAAGTGCAAGGAAAATACTGAGTACAAATGGGAGGTGACATTCTGTCACCATACAAAGCTGTGGTGCTCCCTGTATTTGGTGCTCCCAGTTCTCTATTTTCCACCTCCCAAGAAGGAGGCAGTAAAAGCAAAGATACAGAGAGGGCCAGTCAAAAAGCTTGTGATGATGTAGCAACAGCCTTGTGAGAAGAGAAAAAAAAAGCTGATATTATTCATTTTGGAGAGCAGGGTGAGGGGAGATGTGATAAAGGTTTACAAAATCACAGATGTAATGGATTAGCTAAATCTTCCTAGTATCAGAAAGCTCAGAAAGGAATTAGGCAACTTCATAGATGTGCATGAAGGGATGCTGGAATGATTAGGCGGGAATGTTACCTCTAAAACCTCTACAGCAACAGTGGATGCTGGAGCAGTAAAAGAGGAATACATTGCCAAGAGTTGCCAAAGTCACATGCCCTCCTGAAACAACTTTTCCTTTTATTGTTACCCCCTCAGGTTTCTCTATTATGGGCCAGGTATTAGCCACCACCACCACCCTCCCACCCACCCTCCTGCCTAAGCTTCCCAGGGAGAAAGGTCTAAGTTCAAAAATAAAAGAGGAAAAACCCTACTGTCTGAAGTGCAATAACAGCTCCAGGTGCAATATCTTAAAAAAGGGGGGAAGGGTATGAGGGTCAGAATATAAATTATATATAGATAGAGAAGTAGGGGGAAACACAGGAAGAGCACCCAGGTGTGCCTATTACTTCCTGTGGACCTCCAGGGATGGAAAAGTGAAAACAGTTGCCAGAACACCCCCTCCTCCCTGTTTTTTTCCCTGCTGTCAGAGACACAATACCAGACTGAATGGATCCATTGGTCTTACCCCAGAGAATGATTCTTATGTTTGAATGGTCCTTTATTGGTGGCAGTCTTGGCCATCCTGGAATTCAAGGAAAGAGTTGTGACAGGTTGTACAGAGACTTACTGCATAATTTGTTTCTCTGTTTAAAAGAAAAACTTTAAAGAATGGTCTCAGTTTCCAAGTGAAATAGAAAACTAGAGGGTATTGGACAGAAGGCAAGTAAGACATAGAAGAAACTGCTAAGGGAAATATTTAGGATGGATATAAGATCTAAAACTGTATCTCACATAAATCACTGGGTTTAAATCCTTTTTGATTTCCAGTGTAGGTGTGTGGCAAATTTAACCTACTTAGAATAAATTTGCTTCTTTGAATTTCCCTTTGCATTTCCCTTAGTTCTCTCTGAATTTTGCAGAGCATGGGTTGATAAGTATTATAGAAAAGATACTACCTTGGAAAATAACTATTTCTAGATTCCTTCTGCAAAGTGGGAGCACATCTGTATGGACACTGACCAGATTATAATATCAATGATCACACTGTAGTGACATTTCTTTTGTAGAGTTGAGTAGTTGTGCAGTGCATAGCTGACTTTGGAGCTTAGGTTTTTTGGCAGATGCTCATCTGTTTAGAAAGGCAAAGGGAAGGCTCCAAATCTTACATATCATCTCCCCCCATAGTGCATCTGTTCAACTCAGACTTGCAAGGCACTGGGTTTCATCATTTGTGAAAGTGGGTCACAAACCCAAATAAAAAATAAGAAATAATGACTCCATCTATTTCTCTCTGTGTGATGCCAGTCAAATTGTGAAACAAATCTTCAGCTACAATAAATCAATGTAGATCCATTAAGACAATTTCATTTACAGGGAGTGAGAATTTGGTGCTGTACTTTGTATGTGAGAAAAAAAAATGCACTTGAAAAAATAAAAATAAAAAAAATAAAAAGGAAAAATAATCCTGTATCTTTTGCTATGCAACAATTATGAAATATTTTTAATAGAATAATAGAAGACTGCTGGAGAGCATTTGGTAAAGAGAGGAATTAGATAATAATTTGACTGTAAAACTAAATTATATAAAGACATGCCACACATTAATTATTTTACATCACCCACTTTCCCCAGACTAGAGCACATAGGTCTGACTGTGAAAGTACTAACAGAGTCCCAACAGTCCTATTAAGAGACAAAGAAAGAGAGATCTGGTTAGGCTATTTTTTCATCTTAATACCACTGCCTTATCGCTTCATAATTTTGAAAATAAAACCCTTTAAGCGAAACAATACCTCACTGCTAGAATAAAGATTTGCAAAACTTCTTGATCCTGATTCCCATTTGCATCATCCCCTCTGTAGTCATTTTGGCCTGCAAAACTTTATGGTATTAATCTGGTAGATTGTTATCCCTTCTTTGTATAATCTTAGTTTATGATAAGATGGTAAAAGTGGGTCCAGGAGGGCTATTTGTTTCTATTGTACATTGGAAAGTGTGTGTGTGTGCCTGTAACTTTTGAGTACTGAAATGGACATTGTAAATTGGGGCAGGGGGAAGAATTCTGCCCTGTTTTCTTCTGTCCTTGCCGTTCCAATTCTTCTCTGATCTCATCTGTTTACTTTCTTTCCACAGCTTTTATTTTTATTCCCTATTCTTTTTTCTCTTCCTATTTCTTTCTACATAGCCATCCTGCTCTTACCACTTAATACTGCAGTTGTTCAGAGTTATTTTGAAATTGGACAATATGCTCATCCTTACATCTCAATTTCATTTAGGACCCAACTGTGATCACCACTGAACCAGAACACTCCTTGCCTTAACAAGGGCTGAGGAATACAGTCCAACTCCACATGACCAAAGGTTTTCTAATGTGGACCTTGTGTTCAAGCAATTATTTTACTTTTTTTTTTTTTTAATGAATTCATCATTTGAATTGTAGTTTGTGTGAGAAATTTTATGGGCTGAAAATGAATAGAACACAAAGAATGACTGCTTCAGAGAACTGATTGTTCACAGCCCTCTCCTCTGTTTCATACATCAGCACACACCTTTTGTAAGCAAATATATGAGATTCCTTTGAAGTATATCCCTGAACTGGTAAGTGAGATAACCTGGGACTTCTGGAATCCAGAGAGGTGGGAAGGCTTGAGGCAGGCTGATACACAGAGGCTGGGACAGAACTGGCCAGCCTGTGCCTCAAGCTGGATGTGGCTCTCTAAGTTTTTAAATACAACCCCTGTGCTGGCTGGCATGGGGGCTGTGACATAATCCCTGCCTTCAGAAACAGTGACTCAGCAAGAGCTTCCAAGGCCAATTTTTAGGGATTTTAGGGATTTTTTTTGACCTCTGCCTGTTTGTCTAGCAGAGCCCCGTTCCTCAGGTAAGCTCTTCAAGGCCATTTTATCACCAGCTGCCCTGAACCATTCCCACAGCCTCATTGCTCCAGAACAGGATAGGTGTCTTGAGGCTTTTAACACAGTGAGGATTCTGATGAGGTGTTTGGAGAGCTGAGGAGGCCAGACATTATGGGAAAAGACTGTGAAATAGTCTGATAGGTTATGTTTTTAAATTACATCTTTTCCTCATCCACAGTAAATTTTTTCCAAGCCATATGATCCTCAAATTACCAGTACAAATGGGAATACAATTAATAGCAGTGCCACATCTTTATAGGGAGCATCACATTTTTTGTGCCAGGAAGGCATGCCTTTTATTCTATTAAACTGAGCAAAAGTCTTCTCCTGGGCCTCGTCTCCTCTGCATGGTGCCATCCTTTCAGGAATACATCATCATCAGAGTGCTTTGTCCCAGTGATGTATTACACTAATACATCTGTTGCTTTAATGATATATTAGTGTAATACCTTATCAGAGTGATGCATACCAATGATCTATTGCTCAAAAGGTGGTGCCATTCAGGAATGAAAGAATCCATGGACACAGTCAGTGTAATTACACAGATAAAAGCTGACATAGATTATGCTGGAAGCTGCTTTCATGGAACCAAGAACACCAATACTATGGCAGCCTGTTTGGTGCCATTTTCTAGCACCATTGCACTGGATTTGAAATGCCGAGGTTGTTACATCTCTTTTAAATCTTTTAAATATACCAAGAGCAACTACCATTAGCCTTGGGTCACTGTGAAGCAGAATGTATCCAGCTACATTATTTTTACTGTGTGGTAGTACAGTACTTACTTACCCGTAACCACATGAAACCAAGTTACATTAACCTCCAAATAGCCTGGAGAACACACCATATCTCATTATAATAATCTGGGCTTCATTCTTTGCCTGACTTTAATTATTGTCCATTCTCAAATATTTTCGATTACATGACAGTTGAACTACTTCAGCCTGTCATTAATTGTAGCCCTCTTTAATCTCAACCTTCATTTTTATAGTTACATTTATTTTCATTACTTTAGCCACTGAAAAACAGGTGAAGTCAGTCTCATTTACATTGTTTTGTGTAGCATGTTAATTAAATATTTCAAAGCATCATCCAGAGATTGTGGCAAAAAACAACAAGTTCTACTTTCTATTTTTTAAACTTTTACTGTAAAGAGGAGAGAAAACAGTGAGCTGATAATATAAAAAACCCCTCAAAACTCAGATCTTTTTCCCCTTTGCCTTAACTCCCTCACTAATTGGGTCCAAGCTTCCTCACTAATTGGGTTTCCAAAAAGAAAGACAATCAGAACCACATTTTGCTTGTGGTAATTTAACTGAAGTATAAAGTATTGATTAGCTTATTTACATTTCCTCTAAATATGCTTTACACCAAAGTGTGAAGAATGTTGCAGAGGAGAAAATAAAGGCCTCCAACTTGCTTCAGTTTATCAAGCAGGGAAAGGTGTGTAGGTAACTCGAGAATTTTTGCCAAATAGTCCAGCACAAAACAATCAGTAATACAAATTAGGGAGAAAAAGACTGGCAAAGTATTTATAGAATGTAAATACTGGGATTTTTCTTTCCTCTTCACTTTCTCTTCTGTTATCTTCAGCTTCACTGCTAGTGACAAGTATCATTTTAATTTGCAAGGAGGGTTGCTAAAGCAACTTTCAGGAATGTATTTAATCAGGTGGCAAACAGAATTCACAGAAGCTGTAATGGGGATACAGGGTGATGGATGCAGGACACATTTCTTGTGACATTCCTAATCCTCCAAGGTCACTCAGCTGATGTGTGACCTTGCAGTTTAGAAACTGCTGACCCAGATCTTTCTCCTGCCCCACGGGAGGATGATATACTCTAGGGGATCGTGGGTGGGGCTGTGCTACCTGATCTCTGTCAGAGGTGGAAGCAGCCTGCTGGGGTGGCAATGCAGGGAGCATGGCTGCAGTGAAGAGAAGTTCCTTCAACAAGAATCTGTGACAGATTTATTCAGATCAGAAAACCTGCAAGTTTCCCAATTGCATCTTGGCAGGGAGGAGGGGGAAATGCATCCTCTTTATCTGGCCTGAGAAACCCCAGTAGGACTGACCTCCAGGGCCAGGCTACTCAATATTTTAACTGAAAGTAAAATTGCTCAAGTCACTGTAGGAGGATATTTGCAAACAGGTTGCTTCAATGAGTTTTTCATAGGATTTATCAAAAAAATTGCATATTTTACAAATGAAAATTTGTAGTTCCTGCAGTGCTGGCCTCCTGATCGTGGTGGGCCTAGTGTGCTTTTTGTGGAAGTCTGATCTGTGACAAAAGCCTTCCAGAGGGTGATTAACAACACAGCAGCAGCTAATTCTGATAAACTGCGGGTGAGCAAATAGATCTTTGTGTAACTTGCCTTGTGTGCTGAGCAATTGGAAGGGACAGATTTGGGATGGGGAGAGAGAGACTTAGCAGGTGGGCTTCTGACACTGTTGCTCTGCCTGTGTGCATCCTAAAGAGCTTCTGCAATACCCTACATGTTATCAACTCATGGCACATCATATTTTCAGGGTCAAAACAGTCAGTAAAGTAAGGGGTGTGTTAGTCTTTTCTGAAGAGATGGGCATCTGCATGGAGAAAGAGAATAGAGTGAAACGCTTAGCAGGGTACAACAGCCTAGGAGACTGCAGGCAAAGTGTGTGGTCTCAGCCAGCATGGCTCTAATGGCCATTCAGTCATAGGCAATCCTTGTTTTCTGCTTTGGAGGGACAGTTTGTAGGGTCCTTGGGAACCCATCTGAATGGTGAGTGACTCCAAGTTTTTGTTTTCCTGAGTTAATTTTAGCAACATGTGTTTTCCAGTCTTGTTCACTGTGTGCTGCACAAATGCTTTTGCTAGTGTGGTACAGAAAAGGAGGAATGATGGACAAGGTGGGTGGCAATTGCTTAGATTTGGTCTCTCTGTACTGCCACTCAGTGTCAAACCACACCATGTTACTGGGCTGTGCCAGGTTATGTGTGGACACAGCATTCCTGTTTGTTAAATACCATCCATTTTAGCCAAATGGCATTCCTTTTAGTTAAATAAATAATAATTGATTTTTAAAAGTTGGAGTTTGCCCTTAAGCTAGGTTTAGGAACCTACAAATTTGTTCTTTTGAGTTGAACCAGTCTTTCAGTTCCCTCTGCAGTCCATAGAGAGAGCAAGTTTTCCCCAGAGAAACTCATCCTAACTTCCACAGGATGGGGAACAATTGCTAAACTCTCTCTTTTGACAGCAGGTAACCTAGAAATCTAGGTTAAACTAAATAACTCTCTCTCTGTTATCATATTGAAGATTAGCAGAATTTGTATTTGTTATCTACTGCTCAAAACTCCCCAAGCCTGGTATCTTCCACTAATTTCAAAGAGTTTTGGAACAAAACCTGACACTGCTGCAAGTCTGAATCTTTGTCAACAGCTAAGTGTCCGATAAAGTGGAATTGGTTTGGGAGGGGAGAACTGTGAAGTGGCACTCAAGCTCTGGCAGGTTACCTGTGTTCCTCTGGCACAGTCCCCAGCAGAAGTTTAGTGTACCACCCTAAGTTTTATGTTCTTAAAGTAGAAAAAAAAAAAACAAACCTGCAAAACAACAAGATTTCAAATCTGAAAAATGGTGATGCAGAAAGTGAAATCAACAGAGCAGAAAGAGAAGGAGGGGGTGCCAGGGCATTAGAAATGGGCCAGCAGCCATTTCACCTGGATCAGGAGCAGCTGAATTTGCCTGGCAGTGTCTTAACACCTGAACTGCAAAATGCAGTGGCTAAGGTGAAGGTATATGATTAATTCTGCTGACGCTGTTATGGGAAAATAGATTTCTGGCAAAGGGGTGGAAAGAGCAGCTGGGGGCAGTAAAGATTTGCTTTTGTACATGAGAGCTGGCATCATCAGCCTTTATGAGCAAGACCCTAACTATGAGCAGATCAGTGAGGACTTTGTCATTGATTGAATTGGGACCAGGATTTCACTAATTCATGACTAATTGGTAATCACAGTAAGTAATTTCTAATTATGGCAACTGTGCAACAGTTGTGTTCCTGCCTGGAGCTTTACTTCAGGGTTGGGGTTTTTTTGGTGTTTCAGCATGGGAAGCAGAGCTCATAAATCTCTGTGTTACTTACCTTTAAAAGGTGTGACTTAAAAAGTATTGGCTGACAACAATGGCTACATGGAAAGACCATTAATTTAAGTGAAAGAAAGATGAGTTCTTTCCTTTTCAGTCTCTCAAACACTGCTTGCTGACCTAAGTGTACTAAATAACTGAATAACATATTTGTGGGCATGTACTCAGGTATGGTAGAAAAAGCTGATTTAAAAAATGAACTTATAGTAGAAAAGGATTTTTCTGTAAAATGCTGGCATTATGTCAGTGGTAAATACAGGCATTCTCATCTCATGTTGAGGTGATAGTCATTTCTGTTTATAGATACTTCTTGAGGAGGTTCTTTTTTCAGAATAGGTCTCTTCTGTCCCTAGTCTAGCTGGTTTCTAAAGAGCTGTGATTGTCAGTGAAAGATGTATGAGCCTAGAAAACAAGCTGACAGAACTCGTGGTTTTATCAGGGCAGTTGAAAAGAAACTCAAATTTTAAATTTATGCCTAGTAAGAAGTCTGGGGAAAAGCTGGTTTTCAGTTGAAAAAAATACTGTAGAACAGAAAGGTGCTTGGTAGAATTTTAACATCAGGGTTTGATCCTCTGTTTTGCCTAGCACCCACTACTGAGGGGGAATTGAGAGGGCAGTGGAATAAAAAAATAAAAATAGTTGGGGTGTTCCATCAAAGGGAGGAAAAAAATAATCCTTTGATCAGCTGCACCTGCAAGTTTTGGTGTGGGAATTAGCAGCCTGGCTGCCACCTGAGTCTGTGTTGGAATGAATCCTGGCTTCCCTCAGAAGGAAACTCTTATGCATGGTGAGGCAGAGAGTGTGGTGACCAGGAGAACTTCCCTGAATGAAGATACAGACTAAGAGAGACTGACAGGAAGGTAGCTGAAGGCTAACAGCAAAATTCGGTTATTTTAGCTCCTTGACACTTGTCCTATACCCTTACAGCCTGTTTCCATCAAACAGCCAGAACAGGTTATTACCATTTCTGTTCTACAAAAATAAACAGAGCTGTTGAATGTGGTGGTGAGGAAGATGCAAAGAGTTGACTCACACTTCTGCTTGCCCAACTTGTGTTCAGGGGCTAGTGTTCAACAGTTTAAAAAAATAAAAAGCCAAAACCCAAACCTACTCAGCCTCCTTCTCCCAGCCTAAACCTTACCTACATCTGCAATTAAGGGTAAAAGAGTCTCAGCTGCTGTTTGGCTCTGGAAGAACCTACACTGAACTTACATTGTTAAAAGTTCTCTGAGTTCCACCTGAGACTGAGCCACATAGCACACAGTTTGACCAGTGAATGTTGCTACTCCTTTCTTCCAGATCAAAGGAGCAGAGGAGAAGGGAAGAAGCTAAAAGAAAGGTTGATGACACACAGACCTTCATACTGCAGACTATGGCTTAGTGAGCCCCGGGATACAGGTAAGCTAAGCTCAATTTCTTTCTTGAAGGAAAATGTGCAGGTATTACCAGATGTTTGGCTATGTCAGAGGGGGAAAGTTGTTGAGGAAAATGCATAAACAACTAGTAAAAGTAACATCCATTTCCTTCTCAGTGTGTAGTTGGGTCACAGATATGAGGTAACTGGAGTCCTGAACTATGTGGGGGCCTCAGTAGAGTAACACAATTCTGGATTTTGCCCTAGAGGTGAGACTACAAAAAGATCTATTTTTAAAACCAATTTCTTCTGTATTTGTGCCTTGTGTGATGTCTCTCACATCCAAATGTGACTGCATCAGCAATGCTTCTGCTATGACCAACTTATAATCAAATGAAGAAGTAGAAAGTGCAGACCTGAGGTCGGTGGTAAAACTACCAGTTTTCTAGATGCTCAGTACATGGTCATCAAAAATATAATAAAAGTAGTAGAACTAAACCAGGTGAGTAGTAACAACTGAAAACTCAGCTTGTAAACCCAGAATAAACTGGCAGAGTGACTCCTTTATTTCCAGTATATGTTCTCTAATTCAGAACTTTGAAAACCCACTGATTTAGGATTGTACAGACTATCATAGGCTATTGAGTTACAAAGGCATAATGAGGTAGCTAACTGCATGTTTTTCTCCTCTCTGGCGCATTTGAGGTGAAAGAAAAGTGTTTTAGTGTAACACATTGTATTTGCTATTACAACTGCTAAAGAGGGTGTGCAAGGATAGTTAGAGAAGCTCAGCCACAATTACATACCATGTGCGGTCATCTTTATCCTGATTTTTTTTTTTCCTAGCTCTTTCTCTGACACTGCTATGGGAGTGTGTGCATTTTTGCAGCAGCTGTTCTCTGTGCTTTCTTGGTGGGGAGGAACATTCACAAATACTTTGTGAAAAAGGTCTGGGATTGAAATTGCAGTATCCTAAAACTTGTTTTGGCAGTTGAATGGTTAACAGCACCAGCATTTATACATTTGACTGGCTTGAGATCAATGGGTGAAATTCATAACTCCTCCTGTCTCATTCACATCTTCTGCATTAATAGCAAGCAGTTCCACAGCTAAACCCCGATGAAAATGGCCCAAGTGAAAGCCCCTGCACAAGCAACAAATCTTGTAGCATATTGAACTGAGGAAGCCTCTCAAATGGGGATGTGGCAAGGGACAGACAGCAGCTTTGGCTCAACTATGATCTAAAGAGTATGTGGAGAGACTTTAAAAGTGCAGGTGGATGTGCTGTTCCACTATGTAATTTTCTTTAAAATGTTGCTATCCACACTGTAGTTTTAATTAAACAAAAGGAAAAAGTTGGCTGCTAAACATGATATCTTTGGGCCAATGCTCAAACACAAATTGAGTTGCAAATACACAGCCAACCAGCTTGGTTAGTTCTAAAGTGGCATTGATGAAATCTCCTGGTTTGTTGTTGAGTTTTGGGGTGTCTCCCCCCTAATTCTTTGGTTAGTTTTACTCAAAAGCTGGCATTACTATATGGTAGCTAAAAGCCTGCCTGAAATTTTGCTTTAATAATCTAAAGTTTAGTGATTTAGCATATTTAACCTCGAGGAGTAGAAACAGTAGTGCCACAAATTGCTGTGCGTGTTTCCAGGAGACTTGGTTGGTTTGGGGGCGGTTTTTTAATGGTACTTCTTCTAAACACAAAGGAAACAAAGCATTTCCTTTGAGCCGAGCGTGGTTCCATCCAAACCATGCTAAGAGTCACTGTAAGAATCGGTGATAAGGACAGAAGTGAGGAAAGCTTAAGTTAGGTCCGGCATCGTACCAGCAAGCTTCAATATCGCAACACAGCGGGGCAAACACATCCTTAAATTCGCTGCCTGTTGTGTGTGTCAGCGAGGTGGTTTCGGCCCCTTCCTCCATCCCCGTCCCGTCCCGATCCAGAGCGGCCCGGTGCCCACTCGGGGCGGCTCGTTCCGCCGGGCCGGGGATGCGCTCCGGGAGCAGCTGGAGGGCGGCTGCCCCCGGCGCTCCGCAGCCCGCGGGGAGAGGCGGGCACCCGCTGCCGCCCTGCTCGGAACGGCAAAGGCAGGAGCTCCCCCAAACCTCGGAAAGAGGATCCGCGGAGCCAAGGGAGTGCTGCGCTGCTGTGGGTGCCCTGTCTCTGCTCGCCTGGTGCCGGTCTCCTTCTGCTCAGGCTCATCATGGAGGTATGGGGGATCTCAGCAGGCAGCCGTGCCTTGGGCGGATGGAATGGCAAGCTTGTCCTTGCTTAGAGCCGTGCAAAAGTCGCTTAATTAATGCAGAATTTTTTATTCCTGCACCTACAGATAAGTTCCTCTCATCTTCAGTATTGTTAACCTTGTCGCTAGGAAACAAGTATTGGCCTGTAACCTAACCTTTGTGCATTTGTGACTTTGCCACCCTCTGTGTATTGGCACAGCCTTTTCCCTCAGCAGACTGTCTCCGTTTTGGGAACAGGATTCTGGGTAGAGGTCCTGTCTTAAAGTGCTAGTGAGCAAGGCCCGAAAAGTTACCTGGCTTTGAGATGAGAGCCATGAAAGGAGTACCTTCCTTCCAAGTGCCTACTGGAATAGATGCTTCAGCCTGGGGTCTGAGCAGGTACAATCCCTTAATATAGACCTCTAAAGGCCCCTTAAGTTTCTTTAATTTTTTTTTTTTCTTTCCTAACCCTATGGAAAAAATCATGTGTTACCACTTTGTCTCTAAGAAGGCTTTACTGCACCAGTAAAAACCTGAGGCTTGGTTGTACAGAGAGCAGCTAAAAAGAATATGACACTCCGTATTATGGAGTGCCTGTGTCTTGCTGGAGATGGTGTCATTGAGCTTATAGGAGACTTTAACAGGGTCTGGAGGGGAGCAATTTGCCAGAGAAGGTCAGTTTGAAAAGTACAGTGAGCCCATTTTGCAAGACACTGGTCAGAAAAGTCTTTGTGCTACAGGAAGTTGCTGAAGGCATGGCAGTTTGGAGGTGGGAAAGATTTTGGTAGGGATGATTGACTTTTAGTAACAAACTAGGCTAGAAGCTTTGAATTAGATGGGATGGTCAATCAGAGGAAGTAAATAAAGCTTAAATGTTCATGTAGGTTGAAGAATATTCTGGAGTGGGATGAAGGGGAGGGATGTGCCTCAGTTGAAAAGATAAAATGAGAGAAAATGGGAGATATAAAGAACTGGATGAGGCAACAGTTCAGAGGTAACTTGGAGAAGAGAGAGGGACCCTAAGCTTAAATTTGTGTAAATTAGATATCCTCTCTTATTACATGATGGTGTGACAATTTCAGCCAGATAAAACATTCCAGCTGTCAAGCTGGAAATCTTCAGACTTTCCTTGCAACCTAAAATATCTTCCTCTTTTTAGCTTCATTTAGGTGGGGTTTGGGTGATGTTTTAGTTTTGTTTTTCTTCTTTTGTTTCCTATTTTGGAACCTGGAGTATCTAGCTCCCACTAACTTGTTGGACTTAATTCCTTTATGATAACTCAGAGGTACTGAGTGCATAAAGCAAGACTTTTGGTAAAAGCCCATGTGTGTTGTGAAGGTCTCCAACAATGTCAGCAATGGACAATGACAGTCTTCATATTTTTATATTCTTCAGTGAAGAGTGTTAGGAGTTTTCAACATTTTTAATAAGTTGGTTAAGCACTATGGAAGAGAGACAATTAGGTGTGGTGTCAGACTTGACCCAGCTTCCTTGATTAGCATACCCAGCTGGCCAGCAGAAGTAATTATGTCTGACATGGTATCACAGCTGTGGGGACTGGAGGCTTGTATGAATCACAGAAGCCTGACAAACCCTGCATAGGAGAGTTTCTCTACTGCACTGTGCAGATTTTTCCTTTTTTCGCACTAGAAGACCAGAAAGATGTTCCACATTGTTTCTTCCTAATCTCGGCTCCATTGTGGTATCTTCTCCACTGCTATTTTCTCTTGGAAAGCTGCTCTCGAGTATCTTCTTGGCCCACTTCCCACTTGCTTTGCTACTCAGATGATTTTAAAGCCCCTGATTTTGCCTTTTTCCCCATGTCAATGAAAACATCAGGTGCCTCCCTTCTGAGTTGAAATGATACAGCTCTTGTAGGGTTCATAAAGCAACCAAAATGTTTTGTTTCTGATGGACACTGTTCTTGGCACCCTGGGGGAGAGGCCAACTAACTTAATGGTTATTGAGATCAAGAAGGCTTACTCATTTTCCTTTAAGCTGCCATTCAATAAATTAGAATTAATAAAACCCTCCAAACTTTAATAAAGATTTCCAAGAAAACCCAGAACCAGCCTCTTGAGTCTTGCACAAGTCTATGGCCTTGCTGGTCCTCTTCTCTAAAAGTCACTCACCTTGATTTTTCCCTTTTATCCTCTGCTTGATGGCCTTTACAAGACTAAGTGAGAGATCCATAGCCATATCCTTCTCTGGCTAGGCAGGGAATACTTAATGTTCAGGCTTCCACCTGCTTCCACTGATTCTGGCCTGTGCAAAATCCTCCATGTAGGAAATACGGAAAAAGTACTCCTCCCCTTAAGAACATTTCATCTTCTCTCTACCTCTCTTTCTTCTTTAATACAAAAAATGTGAAAATTTTTTGTTGGGCGGGGGACATATACAAAGAGAGAGAGTAGAAAGTATTTGAGAGAATCTGTTTATTCTTCCATTATCAGACCCTCGATTCTTCATTCATGCAATTTCTTTTTGAGGAGGAAAGCACATAAAGGGGCAACCGCCTGCTCCACAACTTCTTCAATCGTTTGTTGCTCGAGTTGGGGGAAAAGAAGTGTGTGAGAGCGTGTTCCCTGGGACCGTGACTCCATCTGCAGGCAGGAGTATGCCACTCTCAACAGAGAGCCACCACGACATCCATGCAGCGTCGAGTCCCTTAGGTCTTGAGTGACATTGCTGAAATCCCCCGGTGATTCTCAGTGCGCAGCGGTATCTCTGTCCCTCCCAAAACCTAAATGAGAATAAGAGTAATAAGAAGTCAAATTATATGGGTACCTCGTGAATTTTGCTTCCATGACCTAGGCACCTTTAGTGCAAGGAACCAAGATATATGAGGGGTTATTTGAGTAAATTTGTGTGCTTACTGGGGAAAGGAGAGAATGGCACTAAGGAAGTATGGCTGCAGGTTAGTGAGAAAAGCAATTAAATCCTGTGGCTGCAGCACCTACATGTCAGGGATGTGTTGATGATAATGGTTTGCTGGGAAGAGCAGCCTTAAAATTCTACATCTAGCTTTGTTGGTGAACTACCACAGGCAGAGTGCATGTCCCCAGCTCAAAGGTGGAGGTAATGATGCTTTGCAAATGTCTTAAGAAAAAAGACAGCCAACTTTCAGTGCTTGCATTTTAGAAGGATTAAAAATACAGTCACTCTTCTACCTGTTCTGCAGTTATAAGTTCATTTAGATTGTATAATCTTCAGGATACTGAGGGAAGAAGAGTGAGGAATTGAAACACTGACCCTGAGTTTGGAGCAATAAATTAATGTTTTTCATTAAGCAGCTCATAAACCAGTAGCAATTCTAAGAAAAAGTATTTGGACACTAAGGAGTTCTGGATATCATAAGGGTGTTTTTGGTGAAGAGTCCTAGTGGCTAAAAAAGCCTGGTGGCATATTTGTGTTCTGTAAACTACTCCCATAAAACCAGACATGAATACCATGTTTAGGAAACAGTAAATGCTCATATTACAACACTTTCAGTTAAATTGGAAGAGTCCTCTTAAGATCATCTAGTCCAGCCTCAGTGTTCAAACAGGTAAGCCAAGTTGTTCAGGAAACTTCTCTGGTCTACTTGTGCCACTGTTTGACTCTTCTAATGGTAAAAAAAAAAAAAAAA
>VWYP01003297.1:5476-75427 GCA_013400435.1 Pycnonotus jocosus
TTTTTTTTTTTTTTTTTTTTTTTTTTTGGCTGGACTTTTGTTGTGAGTGGACTTTTATTCTGGACCTAAATTATAATTTTATAACTGGAAGAAGCAGTCTCTTCTGGCACTCTTGCTGAAAGAAGAAATTTCAAACAAGTCAATGTGAAAGTACCTTTCACATCTCCATGCCTAAGGCACCGGTTGAAAGATTATATCAAGACCACTCACTGGACCCTGTCAAACATTGCCTCTGAAATCTACTGAAACTGTATATCAATCAGAAAATGTCAAGTTTGATCACACATTGTATGATGGGCCTCTAAGGAGTTTCAGTTTGTAATGATACTTTCCCAGAACGTATTTATGTCTGCCATACCTTGTTATTTAAATTAACTTGAATTTGAGGGTGAAAATATACACTGGTGAAAACTACTAAAGTATGATTTGTCCACAAAACTCTCTCTGAAATCTACTTATTTGACAGAAAATGTGTCTATTTCCTGCAGCTATTAATAACCTTTACCTGTTCCTATCAGTTTTTGTAAATTGATTAAAAGCTCATAATTTTTTCTTGATTCAAGAATTCCCAAAGCTTATAGACAGCATGGTGGGTTACTGTTAACACATTTTTAATCTGTATTATTTCCATCTGCTGCACAATGTTCTGTAATTGAGGAAAAAGATAAACACTAATGGGAATATAATGACTACTATTAGAGTTCTGGTATTCTCATAGACATGATTCAGAGGTGAAAATAAGGTGTGAGATTTTCTATAACAATTCCTTCTATTTCAAGATTTGTTAAAAAAATTAGGAATGTTTTTCCTCTCTAAAATCTATTGTCTAGATTCCTGTCTGGAATTCTGCTCATTTAGCAAGACAGGCATGATGGACATTGTCCAGAATGCATCCATTAAGATCTTCACAGTGAGAACATGGAAAATGAATGTGTAACTCAGTCATTAGCATTTACTGTGATGTTATTTATAACTTGGATTGAATACTGCTGGAAAGGCCTGGGAGAATTATCATCATGTGATAACCAAACTCCCTGTTGTATGCCATTGATTCAAATTTTTCCCCTTTTATTCTCTTTTTAAATTTAAAGAAGTTTTCTAGAACTTATTTTAAAATTTCTTTTATGTATTATTCTTTAGATATTTTTGTACCTTTGCAAGATTTATATCTATTTTGTCTGCTGTTTTATTTGGTTTGTTATTAACATTATAACATATATAGAAAATGAATATATAAAAAATAACATTGTACTAATATAAGAAATATAAGAATTTAAATATTAGAAATGTTGACAAAAATGGCATATTCCACTCTGTGAACATTATTTCATTTATTTATTAAATTAAAAAAATAAAAATAAAAACAAAGGAGAAGAATATTAAATTTTGGCTATTTGACATGAGCTAACCTCCACTTTGATTCCCCAATTTTGAGATAAAGACTTAGTGATGTGTAAAGGCTGTGAAAACTCCATGCCCTGCGACTCAGAAACTGAGGAAAACAGAAACAGGAAGGCTCTTTACAAACTTTGCAGCAGTCCTGAAGGGTTCTGGGGGTAGAGACAGACGGAGAATGGCAGGCATGGGATTGATCTTGGCTATCCCAGTGCCCATGGTGGGGTCCACTGGAAGTGAGAAAAGCACTACTTTGGGGTGTCTTGTAAGAGTGTCAAATGTATTCAGGGTGTTATTATTAGCTCTTACAAATCTCCAAATTAGTATGCAACTGGAAATAGAGCTGCTAGGCATCCCAATAAGGATTTTTTATCCTTTCCAACAAAGATTTTTGGTCATCTTCAGGACTGGGCATTCAATCATTAATTCCATGCTTGGAAAGACTTTAAATGTACTAGTTTAACAATGCAGTTAGATTGCTGAGAAGAGAAACTTCCATTCTGAGGCTCCTGTAACACTTCCTGGATCCTGATTCCAAATGGAAGGTCAGGTGACATCAATCATTTAATCATTTCTTTCTGTTTTGGGGTTGACAAGGACCCCTCAACATCAAGGTACCTCCCATTGTTCCTTAGTACTGAACTTCCTTCTTGGGAATTACCACTGTAAGTTAAAATTTGTCCTACTATGGCTCCAAAATGAGAAATAAAGTGATTAATGCTTGTTTTTTCTCAAGTTTCCCATTCACTGAGGATCTTTAACATGTCTAATATTGGGTAATTTTTTAAAAAGGGCTTGGTCACTGGTTGTACTGCATATCTGCATATTCCTCTTTTTCTCCATCCCATCTATAGGACAGTGAGCTCATGATGATGGCCAGTAATGACCACTTTGGCAAAACTCCATCTCCACAACAAACTCTTTGTAGCAGTGCACTGTGGAATGGGTTGGCAGGGAGAAAAAACAGTGAGCAATACTCTTTCCCAGTATGGGTGAGTGCAGACACTTAAGGTACCAACATATCTACAATATTCTCCAACATATCTACAATATTCAAGTCTTGAGTAGCAAATGAAAAATTGTATAATTTTGATCACAGAAGAAATGTTCAGTACTGAAATCTCTCAGTTTGGACCACTGAAAAACCTAGTAGAGATATTTGGTTTATTCATGCAAAATAGTCACTCTTGTTTTTCATGTTTTACGTTTTCTTTAGACTGTTCCTTTGAGTTGTAAGGTCAAAGTCCTTACAGACTTGAAGCTGTAGTTATAATAAAAATTATAGATCAACCACTATCTGTGCAAAAAATGCAGTTCTGATAAAATTTGTAGGAAACAGAACAAAAATTTTGTATTTTATACCTCTTGTGCTTGCCTACTTAAAAAGCAATCACTCTTTCAAAGTTTTCAGGCTCAAATACATTTCTAATATATTTTAGTGAATGCAACATAAGGTATTTCCTATTCTTTTTGCTTGATACATGATAAAAGTCTCTACATGGAATAGCTATACTTATGCAGAATAAGAAGGCTTAGGGTGCTTGAAGTTCTAAGGAGATCTCTTTTTTCATATCTACCATTGCTTTTCTTTCTTCTGCCTCTCTAGGACTGAACATCTGGTTGTCATTAACACATGAGAAAGTAATTTCTTCTTACTCAAGCTGTCTTCTGCTACTAGAAAAAAAAAAAGCATTAAAAATCACAAACAGAATAAAAATTAAGAGTCTAATTCAGGATGCAAAAAGGTTGACTTTAGAAGTGACATTCAGACACTTTTAATGTATTTCAGGCACTGTAAACCTTCGCCTTTTACTAACCCTATCAAGTACTCTTTCTTAGAAAGTGTTCACTGAACCTCTGGAAATGGGGTGTCTGTAGAAAAAAATCCCTCAAAATGGTTTTCTCTAATGGCAGTGCAGATGGAGGATGGAGCAACTTACCTCCAAAATTAATTCACTTTGCTTCCTGTCATTAAATTTCCTGTTGATATCTCCCACTGCATTCTAAAACTGCTTTTTATGACTGACTTTAATAATTTTTAAGAAATTGTGTTTATTTGCTTCTTTCTGGGGGCTTCCACTGTCTGTTCCCACTGCTACTTCTCTCATATTGTCTGAGGGGTCAGATATAGAAAAAAGGCCTCAGTTTCAGGGTATTAAAACCCACCTTTTTATTGAAACACTAAGCACTGTCTGTCTGAATTTAGATTAGGAACAACACAAAGGTCACTAAATTCTAAATCCCTTTAGGGTGTTTAGGTTTGAGCTGTTCAATAGAGACTTGACAAGAAACTGCTAAAAACTAATCCTCTGCTTTCAAACTTTCCTTTTCATTCTATGTAATTTTAAATTCTGTTTTAGGTGCAGTAATAGCTAAAAAAATTTCATTATATACATCATATCAATATGGATAATAAGTAGGAGGAGAATCTTATGATTTAGTTTTTTTGTCAGTGAAAATTAGTAGAATTATTTTTCTTCAGTTCTCAGATACCTCAAGAGAGATTTCAGCCAAGTGCTCTATCCATGTTTGAAGCAAAGAGAGAGAGAGAGAAAGAGGCAGAGATTACATATTACATACTTTTATTTTAGGAGGAAATACAGCAGAAGTAAATTGATTAGTATAATGGGTGTATTATATCTTGGTGTAAAGCAATGCATGTCAAGTTGAAATCTTCAGTGATTTCAGTAATAGACAAACTACCAAAATAATTAATAAACTTAAAAAAGAAACCTTGTCAATATTAGAGACATTTTCAGTATGCTCTGAGCCATGAGGATAATTTGAGTCAGTGGTAAACTGCAAACTGCATATGAGAGTCTGGAATCCTGAGAGAAGGCTTAAATTAAGGACAAAAATCACAGGACTATTTTTGAAGGGAATATTTTTATTTATCACAATTCTTATGAAAACTTATTTCTCTCTTTCCAAACCACTGTTACACTGCAATGAAGTGTGACATGAGTAAATTAATATCACTGCTCATTAGCAATAAAGTTAAAATCTGATACATTTTCGCTCCTTAGAGTGAGAGCAGAAGTAGTGTCACAGGTCCCTTTGGTCCTGATATGCACTGTTATATTATTTGTAACTAGACTGTATTTAAGTATTTGCAATGGAAAACCAGCCTAGCTCTCTACATTCAATTAGAGGTGTTATAATAAAGCTTTTCCATGGAATTTTCCCTACTACCCACCACTGACTATCAGTGCTCCAATACTTTTCTCAGAATAATAAGCCTTTACTTCTTCAGTAAATTTTGATTTAACTGTTGACTTTGTCCTTTACTTGGTTTTAAGTGTCCATTTTAGGTTCAAATTTGAAATACAGAGATGTCCATATCTCTTGCACCTGAATTTTGATCCTTAAGGAGATCTGGCTGAGAGAACTGAGAGGAGTGAGCTGAATCCCTAAAACGGAATGGGCAGAAACACTGATGCAACTGTCTCATAAATTAGGCAAGCCGTCAAGCCAGCTGGAAGCAGATAGGTGTGCAAAGACAGTGAAAGTCTCAAAGGATCGATGTGATTATCAGCTCCCTAATTTTGTTTTGCAAAATGCAACAAACCTTGAAATCAAGGCAACAGGTACTTAGTGGGTTTTGATTTTGGCTGGTGCTTATATTCAACCTTATATCTGCAACAGTTATTAGAGATTTTGCACTCACCAGAGAAACTATTGGTGACTATAAACATAAAGGGGGAGCTGCCAGCTCCCTACCTGGTGCTGGGCNGGAGATTTTGCACTCACCAAAGAAGCTATTGGTGACTATAAACCAGCTCCCTACCTGGTGCTGGGCACAACCCAAAGGAAGCTGTTTGCCAGTAGTTGCCTCTAAGTTCCCTGATATAATGTATTAAAGAAACAAAAAAAACCTGCCTCAAGTAGCAGGTGGAGGCTCCATGTGGTTAGAAACAGTACCTGGAGACTCACAAAAGGACAAAAGGCCTGTGGCTAGTTCTGCCTTTTGTCTGCCAAATGCCTGTAGCAGGATTTTTGGTGACAGGGACTGAATGAACTGCATTAAGATAATTAATTTTTTCTGCTCCAAGAAAAAGACAGCTTAGTCTAACTACTGATAGACTTGTGCTGCAGCAGCCCTCTTGTTAGAGGGTAGAAATGAGCTGAGACACAGACTTCTTGTTTATCACAGCATGAAGAGGGTCCTGGTTTATTCCTCTTTACAGCTCAGCCATGCTGACTCCAACTATTCACTGACCCTGGCTGCAGCAAGCTCCTACTGTAGGTTTCCCTTGCAGCCTCTGACTGCTGGTTATTTCCTGCTAAACTCTGACTGCAGGTATCAGTTTGCAGACTCTGAATGCAGGCTTGTACCCAGCTAGACTGTGACTGCATGTTCCAACAGCAGGCTCTGACTGCAGACCCAGACTGACCTCATAGCAGTGATTCTCCCTCCTGAAGATCCTCCCTCTTCCTGATTTCTCCTCTCTGAGCCTCCATGATAACCCCTTTACCAGCTAACCCACTCCCTTTTATGACACTTATCTTTATTGCATATAGCTGTGCCTCATCAGGGGCGAGGCTGTATTGGGTAATTAACACAGCTGTTACTTATCAGGGGCAAGGTCACCCGTATTCACGTCTCCTACGGACTTAGAGATATTTTGTGCTCATCATCTCCAGTCTAAGCAACTACAACAGGGCAATTGTACAGCTTATTTCTGATGATCCTTGCAGCACAAAGAAATCCATTGCTATTCATCAGCCTGTGTGTCCACCTCAGTTCCATAGAGCTAAGGAACAGGATTGTTGGAGTGGTAGAGAGCTTTCACTGGATTCATGGGGCTCAAAACAATAGCAGTCTGACAGTGTTCACTGGTGTGGATTGTCTTTGGTGGGTCTGGTGCTCCAAGGTGGATAAGGGCAAAACCTGATGTGGACAGATGGAGCAGGTCTGCAGGGCAGAATGACTGTGTGTCCTTGCAGGGTATGCAAACTGTCAAAGGACAGTAGATGTGTGAGAAATACCAGGGGGATATCTTGTTCCAGAGCTTCTTTTGTGGCAGAAGATCTCTAAAGCTGAAGGAACAAAAGATAAATGTAAGCTATTTTTAATAAAGACTTTCAGATAGAATAGTGAAACAAGGCTATAAAGAAGCACCTAACTTAATCTCAAACTCAGCGACAGAATCAATCTGACATTGCAAAGATTCAGGAGATGTTTGAAAATCTGGCAGACAAAAGATCAAATTTGTGAATGCAAAGTTTTCCAGAGGGAAATGAGAGAGGAAAGAGGCTGTCATTTTATAAATAACTTTTAAAGGAATTCTTTACAATCAAGTATGTGTATGCCTGGTTTCACAATAAAAAGCCAAGCCTTCAGCTGACAAGTCATCAAGTGCAGTGACAGTAGAGTTTCTGACTCTCCAAAACATGGTGACGATTTTAAAATTTGCCAGGAAGGGAATGTAAAGTAGATATTTATCTGTAAAATAACTGCAGTGCATTGATACAATTTGACCAATGAGCTGAAAATACAATCTGCAGTGTATTGATACAATCTGAACAATGTTGGCTGAAAAATGTTTTTTTAACAGCATAAGAAAAACAAAAGTCTGCTCACATCAAGTATAATTTTTTTTTTTATTTCTGGTTTTTGTTTTCTTTTTTTTTCTTTCAGTATTTCATTGGCAGGTAAAGCCAGTGAGTGTGTTTTTATACTGTTCTGAATTAATATTCTGATTTGCTCCCTTTTTGTTAAGAGGTGCCTCAGAATTTTTTCTCTTTGCAAAATTAGTGTATTAATTGTACAGCAACCAAAGATGCAATAATCAAAGTGAGGGATTTTTTTGTCATAAGCTTGCTTTGGCTCACTGGGATCACCAGGGCTCTAACCCTAGATTATCTTGAAGGGGATGTGTGGTTAACACAGAGAACTTCAAATTCTGATTTCTTTTTTCTCTTTTCAAATCAGGAAGGTTAAGAGAACATGACTTTTGCCACCCTTATCTTGCGTGTACTAGTATATAATGTCCTTTAGATTTTGAATTTTGGCATTCGCACTTTCTAAACATACTTTTTCATGCAGCCAAGTTTAGTTCTTTTTTTTCTGAATTTAACAGCTACAAAATGCTGGGAGTTTTCTCTGAAGTCATAAGGTGTGAGAAGCCATTATCTACTGTAACAACGAATAAAATTTCAATTGCCACTGGAATTCTACCACCTCAATGACACTACATTGTCTGGCTGTCAGATGGTTGAGGCATAGTATTTCTCTCAGCAGTGGTTCCTTCCAAATAGCTTCAAAATACACTCTTATTCTCTATGTAACACAAGTATGAAAAGTAGAAAGAGCAGGGCATATGTATTTAATTTTGCTCTATTGGTTGTGACTGTAAAAATAGAAGCATGATTTGAAAGGAGAACGTTTAAAAACTCTTTCAAGACTAAGTGTTCATACAAATCACTGTATTAATTATATATCCTAAAACTTATGCAAATAATCTTTTTAGCAGTGAGTTAATAATGTTAATTATTTGAAAAATAGCATTTAAGTGTGGGATTTTCTTTAAAAAAATGTGTCAAAGTATTTAAAATTCTCATGCTGAGTGTACACTTTAATAGTTCTGATTAATTTCTTTTTTAATAGTAACAGATCAATACTCCCTATATTATTTTATAGACACAGTAGACAACCACGGGTGTAAAATTGTTACACTGGGTTCCAGATTCTTGCACAAATTTGTTAAATAATCATTTAGATTTCACATCTTAATGTTTCAAATTTTTTGCCTGTGGCACAACTGTAATGATGCTAATGGAAACACAAAAATTGTAGCAACTGAGAGAGACACATTCAAGTGAGGTGCTTGACCACTGCTTCAGAGTTGTGGACATAAATTGTCACTCAATCTGAAAATTTGGCAGAAAATAGTTCTCATCACCAGGGCATCAATATGCACCTGGATCAGAATATTTAGTTCATAAATTATTGGACATGCCCATATCTTTTTAGTGTCCCAAAGGCATACTTATATCTAATATCTCCTCTGGTAAAGGGAAGCACAAGTCTAAAAAGCAAGATAACGACTTCCCTGTGCCTCCCACAGCTCATGCTGTAGCAGTAGACCCTTGCTTTCAAGCATGTTTAGACATAGGTACCACAGCACTGCTGCTGTTCAGGCTGGGGCTCTCTGTAGTTTTATATCCACACTGCTGGTGTGTTAACCTTTTGAGTCCTCAAATTTTCCAGTATTTTTTCCTGGGATTTACATACCCTGTGACTATGATGAAGTAAGTTGATACCACTGTGTGAGACTATTAGATAACACTCAAATCATTAACTACTGGATTTTGTACAGTATATCTGTAGTACTCCAAAGAAGAACAAAGCAAGCTAAAACCCCCAAAATATATTAATAATGTATTAAACCAAAATATGAGAGACAATATCTTAATACTCCCAGTTGTGGAAATTAGGCTTCAGTTCTGTGGAGTGTATGGCAGAATTATTTTTGAAATAAATAAAAGTGAACCACAACGTTTGTGAAGAAGTGTAACAGACCTCATGTGTCCTCTTACACTGAGAATCCCAAATAATAAAGGACTAGACCCCTAAAATGTGTGGCTACCATTCATTCGTCCATTTGTTCACACATCCACACACTCTTTTCATAACCTAACTCAAATTCCCAGCTCTGTTGGGCATTTGATGAAAGACAATTGATCGAGTGACTGCAAAACTTTCAATAACTCAAAAAAATTGTCTTGTAGTATAATCATGGCATATACATATTTTCAGTTAAATACTTATGTTTACAATTATTGCTTGCATATACAATGCAAATATACGAGCAATAAAGTACATATTCAACATTTCGATGTTGAAATTTCCCACAGTTCTCACAGTTGCTTTGGCTGAGATCTTTAAATACTCTGAAAATTGGCCTTTAATTGATCAAGCTGGGTGAGAAAGAGGTTCTTTGGTGCCAGAACCTCTACTGTAATGCATGATCAACAACTAACAAAAAGCTTCTTCCAGATAATTATCAGAAATAACTTGCACAGCCAAAAGTTCTTCATCTGATGTTAGATACATACCATGGGGGAAAGGCATGCTATGGCCAAAAGCTAAAGTACAGACATTTGCTTTCCACGCTTTTTAATGCTTGCTTTTTTTTCTTCTTAGTGATGGTTCATTTATGGTGGGCAACTGAAGAATGTTTTATACATATGAGGACACAATACCACTGCCGGGAGTGTGAGAACTCTTTTTAGGTTCATAGATTGTATTCAGTTCCGTTCCCTGCCATATTGCATTAGATAATATTGCACTTTCTCAGGACTCAGGAAAAAAACAGTGTGAGATCAACTTCTACCTTCTTGAAGGAACACTTATATTGCAACAGAATATCTAGCCTATCTACTCCACAGTCTTCAGTTTAGCAGAAAGTTTATGAGATTTTGCTCAGGAAGGAGACTCCACATTTTACTCTTATTCACTCCTGATTAAAACAGGCAGTGTGAAAGAGTCTGTAGGGTGGGTTTTACACTTGAAGGTGCAGGAGAGCTGGTAACCTGGCAGAATCCTTCATACTAAGGGCTCAGAAACATTGATTAATGCTAGTGATGAAATCCTAACTGCGCAGCAATGACTGACACAGATGTTATTTTTGCAGATAACAGTCTTATGGTACACGAAGTATTAGTCATATCTTTTAAATAATTCTGCAGAATATTAATATATTCCACCTGCCTTGTACTAAAGAGTGACAGGTGTGTTTAAATTAACCCCTCAAAAAACACCCAGACATTCAAGACATGAATTTACTTCAGGACCACCTGCTTTAAGTGCCTGATTCTCCTCAGCTTTTGACTCCAAGAAAAGGGTTGATACACATTGTGTACTCAGACAATATAATGGGAGTTTTGTTCTCTTTCTAATATGAACTGGCATCAGTATTTTAGGAGGAAAAGAGCAAGAGTAAATTTCTCTTCCAGTCCACTAGTGTTAGTATGAAGTGGAAAACTGGAAACATTACTCTGAGTGTTTTAAAGAGACCATTAAGGATTTAGTCTGCCAGAAGTGTTTGCCTGATGCTGTCAAGGTACTACTGTGACAAATGAAAATTTGGGATTTTTTTTTAACTAAAACCAAAACTTACTGGTGGGGAGAATGGTGGTAAGAAGGACTCATTTGCTAAATGCTGTAAAAAAGGTGGGATGGCACCATTTTCAGAGCAGGTTTTTAAATTCAGGTAACGTAGGACAACTGAGACCATAACTCACCATATCTCTGCTTGTGGCATGAACCACTCACTACTTGCATTCTTCTGCCTCTGCATAACCTTCTCAGGTCTGTGTAATACCCACATTACTGTCAGGCACCTGTGCTGTATATGGGTCACAAACATGATTTTGAACATTAGTTCAAGTTTGGTGATGTGTGAAAAATGTATGTTCTGGTGGATTGTGAAAAAGGCATGTTCTGGTGGATTGTGTTTTCAGTTCTGTGTTTGTGTATCTGATGCTGTCTGGCGTTTTCTGTTTCTGCAGATGAACCAAAGGTTTGCCCCACTCAGCTCTCATGCTCTGGTTTTTATTTGTGGAACAGATAACATTTTTTTGTTGTTACTCTGAAAATGTGGAAAATAGAAGTATTGTTATATCTGCCTTCCTCAGAGATTGACAATAAGCCTTGCAACTTTCCCTCTCTTAAGGAAAAAAGTGCACAAAATCCCAATAGAGCAAAACCAAACCCCCTTTCTCAATTGTCTGTACCTCTGTAACAAGAAACATGTTTTCCCCTCCTTCATCATAAGGCAGCACTGTTAGGTAAAGCAGAATCCAAATATTCAGGCTACATTTTCTTCATAAAACCTTTCTTCTGACATGAATTTGAGCAAAACCCTGAACTTTCCCGATAGCTGAGGAAAGTGGAAGAAACAGAAGTGACCAGAGAGAAAAATCTTTAAGGTATAAGTCATATAAAATAGGATTTTTAGTCAAATGCCCACTTCACAGACTGCCTACGAATTTAAAATCACGAGTAGAGTTATAATTACTTCCAAGACCCACAAAATGATCTCAAGCACAAACCCCTATACTGGAGGCCAGATCTTCCAGAAAATATTTGCGTCCCAGCCTGGATTGTTTTACAGTTGCACAAGAGCTCTGTGCGCTGCCCTGGCAGGTCTGGCGGCACGGCCCCTTCGCCCCACAGGGGACACCTGCCAACAGCTCCTTGGCAGCTGCACTTTGTGCCACTTGTACCAGCGCTGCACGCTGCCCTCAGGCCCTGGGAATGCACCCCGGAGCTTCCCAAAGTCCCCAATGCCCTTGCCTTGCCTTCTGAGCTCTGGCGACACAGCTGAGGGTCCTCTGCTTTGTGCCTCTGGGGTAATGCTTTTATTTTCATTTAAACTGGGAATTTGGGAAAAGAAATGGGATACTGTCCCTTAAGGATCATTGTAGTGCTCTATGTTTGGTCTGTTTGTGTTCTGCTCTTTCAGGGTGACTGGAGAGGAGAAGGAAAGACCTGGCAATTCTTTTCAGTAAATGCTTTGCAGACAAATACTTGTTACAGTTTGGATTAGGGAGTTGACTATTTTAGAGCTTGGGCAGGAATGTAAATTGATTTACAATGACAAATGGTGATGTATTATTGAAGGAAAATTATTATATATGTGCTGGGATGAGTTGTAAAGACATCAATGCTCAAAATTATTTTTCTTTTTAAAGGATCCTTTAATTTTCTGACATATTTTTTAGTGCAGTCACAGCTGTCAGCACTGACAAAGTTGAATTTACTAATTCATGTATTCTACTTCTACTCTGTAAAGAAGCTAAATTGCCTAATGAAAAAGCTCACAGATTAGATTTTCTTCTTAAATAGTGATGATGATGATGATAATGATGATAATAGTAATAATAATAATAATAATAATGTGAGTTCTTCATTTTCAATTCTAGCTCTGATCTGTCCAAGACTGTGACTAGAATGTAGTCACAGTCTTGAACAGATCAAGGCTAGAATTGGAAGAAAGAGGAAACACAAAGAAAAATTATAGCTGTTGTAGAAACAACCTCTTTTTATAAATCTGGCTTCTTTCATGTAATTGCTTTTTTAGAGATGAAAATTGTTGAAATACTTTGTCTGTTTTACATTTTTTTCCTTTGTTCTGTATCTGTCTCTCTGCATATTTATGATAAATAATAGATTTGATTTTTTTCTTCAGCATTTTGCGTCATACCTTTGTGTACTGATGGGTGACTGTGGCACACAAAGAGTTAATTCATCTGCAGGCTTTTGTATTTCGTTAGAAAATTATTTATCCACTTTCAGGAGCTGATGTCTTTCATATCTGTGGAAATGCATAACTCAACCATGTCCTGATGCCCCAGGGCAAACAGGGACCTGGGGATACCAGAAAAATCTGACGTTCAAAAAAACCCAAACAAACACAAAACGCAGGAGACACAAACTCCACTCAGGCAAAGCCACTCAGAGCTGCAGCTGTATCATACGCAGAGGTGTCCAGGACAAAAAGTGCTTGAAAATGGCTTCTAATTCACTGTGCCTAGATACTGAGTGTCTGCCCTCAGAAAAGTATGAAAGTGCCAAAATCCAAATTAACCTCCTGAGACTTTGATTGAGTTTGTTTGCAAGGCAAATACTTTGGCAATGTGACTAGGGGAGGTCCTGAGTGTCTAAGAACATGTACTACATAATGTACCATATCAAATAGAAGAATAATCTATTCAATGGAAAGGAAGATGAGATTTCCCCTTGGTTGTGAAGGTCAGGCTGAGCAGATAGTTTAAGACATCCCAAAAAGGGTTCACATTACTAAAGATATCTGATACTTAGTTTTGCTCCATTTTTTTCCCCCAAGTACTTGGCATGAAAACATTTATTTGTCTTTGTCTTTTCACATCAGGCTTTCGTTCAAAATTGTCTTTCTTTCCATCTGTTTTTGGCAGCGTGTTTGACTATGGTCATATCTGGAAAGAAAACCACAAAACACTAAATGCAGATTTCTACTGAAACTTTTCATAAGGCTAAGATGTGAAGACAAATTTAAAATGTATTACTGGAAATTTGCAGATAGGTTTGAAATTCAAAGTTCAGGAACAATTTTGCCCTTTGACTAGATATTTCTGTGTGGTATATTTCTGAGTCTTATTCTTTCAGCTTAGAAGCTTGGTTTCAAGTAAATTTTTTTAAAAGTCAGTGAATTTTTTCAGAAAATTCCTGTTCTCAAGTAAAGTCATGGGAACTGAAGTCACCTTGCTTTTTGACCAGGCACCAAATACTTTGGTATATTTGAACAGTTCTCAATCTATATTTGACAGGAGTAATTCATGTTGTGTCAGAGCCAATCTCCATCTCTAATAATCGTTTGGCAACTTTCTATGTTCTGTCCATGGTCAACCTTGGATATAGATTGTCCTGAAGAAAAAGACAATTCTAGTGTACTTTCTGCATTGTTTCTTAAAAAGGGTCAGCTTTTTCAGTGTCATAGAACTTGTTTGTGAAACAGCTTCTGAGTAATCTTCTAGATGTGAAAGTAAAGTCACATAAGTGGTAATAAAATAATTCTCATTAAGAATAACAAGAATAGAGTAATCAAGGGAAAAGTGCGTTACATGGAGCTGCTAAA
Organism: Pycnonotus jocosus; assembly: GCA_013400435.1. Classification (NCBI taxonomy): domain Eukaryota; kingdom Metazoa; phylum Chordata; class Aves; order Passeriformes; family Pycnonotidae; genus Pycnonotus; species Pycnonotus jocosus. Next base: position 19,495 of record VWYP01003297.1, read on the forward strand.
GGTCATCCAAATGCCGTCTATCTTGACATGCTGCAATGAACAAAGTTTATAATAATAATTTGTATAGTTAAAGCAGAGAACACTGAAAAGACCCAAATCTCATAAGCTAGGGGACTGCTTTAGTCTGATTTCCTGCTATAGACTGCCTCCTTGGCCAGCTTGCAAGAAGACCAAGCAGGATGTTCTTTTTCCTGGAAGTAGTTTTATAATGAGTTGGCCTTCTAGGATGTTAGAATATGTTCATTTTTCACACACCTTGACTGAGGCTTCTTCAGCAGTTTTGCAGTACAATGACTAATAGGGATATTGTCCATAGTAAAGCAGAATAGTCAGTATCATAGATAGTTTCTTTTGTACCTGCTGTGTTTCTATCATATAGCTTTGGAAGTGTCCTTTAATGAGCTCAGAGTGCCAAGGTGATGTGACTCCAGTGTGCTTGTCAGCTGTCCCCTGGCAGGGGCTGATTTGCATTCAGACCAGTCAGCCTATAGAACAGAGCTCCTTATCTGTCTGTCAGTAGTTTGCATTAGATGTAGGACGGATCCACCGTGGACTTCAACCTACTGTCTTCTACATATTCAATAAAAACTTATTGAAAGGTACTATGTTTGCAATTCTCTGAAAAATGGTGCAAATTTATGAGGCAAACATATATATGCCAAGATTTAACCTAGAACAGATGTGATACCAAGGTCTTTGTTTTGTATTTTGGGTGTGCTTCAGAATATCCATAATACCTCTATATTTTGGTTATGTTGATTCCAAAAGTCTTGCAACCATTATTTATGAAATATCAATCACAAATGGAAAAAAATTGCTTGAGAGTTGTCTAATGGTCTATAGAAAGTCACAGCTACATCTTTGACTGATCAGGACTTCAAAGGCACCAGAATGTGTGTTCCTATTCATACTGGAAAACACAGTATTACTAGTGGGGCTGAATGAAAATCTCATCTAGAAGTAACAGTATTCCTAAACAACAACAACAACAACAAAAGCATAAAAAGTCTGTTTCATAGGAAACCAGCTTCATCTGCACAAAGCTCAGCTGGCAGACATGACTCTAGTCCTGTATTTGCTTCTGCATATGTCTTTGTTACTCACTAGATTCAGTACCATTCACTCTTTTCTTGGCATTACACTTTCATCCTATATTTAGTTCTTATATTGTTGGGTGTTTCTGATAACAATATACTCCCAGCTGATCCAGAGATATAATTGGATGTATCAGAGTTAAAGTTAAATTTTCTTTCATTTCCACACCCAGCTGTGTTGCTGAGCTTGTGCTGGGATGCAAAACTCTTTTCTTATGAAGAGTTTGATTCTCAGTAGGACTGAACTCTGAGAATTCATCAGTAATATGTTTGCTGACAACTCAAATATTGTCCTGCATTTTCCTGAATGACAGGTGTACTCGATTCCTCCAATACTTCTTTATATCAGTACCAAAGTCTTTCCCCTCACTACTTCATAATTTCGTGTGAACTGTTGTCTCTCCCAATTCCCTTTTTAATAATATCATCAAGACAGCCCAGAAATGAGCTCATGAAGTATTTGTATATTTCTACCTTGATTATATGAACAATCAAACTTTTCACGAATAAGCAGGAGTTTGCATTAGAATCTGACAAATAGTAAACCTCTGACATTTTCCCCCAAAAATTTCTCAAATTATTGCTTTAATTTGTTTCATCAGTTAGGTTTCTAAGTGAAATATGCATTATCTGAGATCAAGGCAAGTGCTTACAGGCAGACATTAATAGCAGCATATAGTACGTCCTTCTCCCTCCTTCCTAATATTGTTACCTTTTTCCCTATCCAGGGAACTCTAGAGCAAAGAGAACTGTCATTTTATTTTGTCTAACACAGATTTGTGTATCTGAGGAATCTGGTATGGAGGGTGTAGCTGTTTCTACACTTCTCTCGATCCCTTCCCACCACTGAATGTGAGAGCTGATCCCAGAACAGTTCATTTACCATGTAACCCCCGTGAGTAGGAGGGGAGTATCTATTGCCAACTTGAGGCAAGAGCATTCTCTCATTGTGCCCAAGGCATAACCAGAAGAAATTATGGAAAACTTGTGTGTGTCCATGTTTAGATACCACTTGCAAGAACCAAAGTAGATTTTTCAGTTTCCTTGTTGTTTGAGGAGAAAACAGAGAGAAAAGACAACTTAAAAAAGAATATTTCTGGTCAGGTTAGACAGAAAACTTTCTCATTAAAATGCAATTTTCAACATATAAACTAGGCCAAGGAATTATGTTTACTTTGTTGCATGAAGACTTGTATAAATTTTGCACTTTCTGCATACTGTGAGTTTCACAGATTAGTTTAACAGAAACTCCTAAACCAAGTCAGGAGCTAAACTTCAGATTTCAAAAAACTTCTAAATTGCCCTAAAAGATAATTTCAGATTTTCTGTTACTTAGACTGCTAAAGAATAAATATGATTTTTTTTATAAATTCCAGATGGCAATGTTTGTTTTTCAGATTGAACGTACATGCACATACACACATTTTGTTTTATTTTAGTTCTATGTATTTTCACCAAGGCTGTGATTATCTCTAGTAAATATGACACCCAGATCCCTTGACTTTTTCCTCCTTAAAGGGAGCAACTGTATAATTTCCATTACAATCACCTAAAGCTGCACTTAAATATATAAGATATTGGTGCATATGACATCTTTAGCCTGCTTCCCAGGACAAATATTTTGTGCATACCAGGGATGCACAAAAGGGTACCGACCACTTCTCTTTCTGGGCACTGGGATGATGTGGAAAATGGGTTTCAAATTGGATTTTCTCCCTTCTTCTTATTCTCTTGTATTTTGGTTTTGGAATTACAACCCATGACTGAGGGAAAGCTTAAACAGTAACACAGGAATAAGACATGGAGGAAGAACAGCAGGTGGTGGGAGCTGAAATGTAAAGTGATGAGAGACAGACAATTGTGCACATACAGTTAGTTATACAAACACCTATGTCTGGGTGTAGATTGTGTGTATATATATATATATATAATCTCGGGGTCTTGCTGCATGAAACAAGAAAAGATTCAGACATGAATTTTCCCCCATTTCTCTCTCTCCCCACATTCCCATTTACTATTTTATTCAATTTGAATACAAGTGAAAAAAATCCTGACTTCTCAGGACCGATTAGCACTGTGCTTCAGGTATTCAGATGATCTGTCTCATATCTCAAGCAAGTAGTAAAGCTGTTAAAACATAAGTGACCCTGAATATTTATCTGTCCATGTAAAATAGGACTGCTTCAGCAGAAGAGGAATAATTCAGAAGAACAAGGGATTTGCCTTAGTATCACACCTTCTATCATCCTTTACTAACCACTGACCTTTTGTGGGCAGCTGTTTTGTTGATATGTGAATGTGACTCAGACCATTTTGGTATTCATGAAAAAGCATTTTTTAAGAAATAAGGTTTTATCTAAAACCTTTAGATCTCTTTATCAGCCTTAGTGAGGAGGATCTACTGAAGAGCAGGCTAAAGGATGAAACATAGGGTTAGAGGGATGATCAGGAAAGTACCGAGTACTCAGCATCAAGAAATCAAAACTTGTCAGTGCAAAACATTTGATCAGAAGAGCTAAAGAAGGAAGGGGCTTAAGCATGATCCCAATGTTTGGCTAGAAAAAGCTACCATTTTCAGACTGGCAGGTTTGAAGTGTGTTAAGCGTAGAGGAAAGAGAAAAAAAACCTAGTGGTGATTTTGCTGTTCAATGAACCTTTTTTTCTGCATCTCGTGCATTGGATAAATAGATTCCTTTCCCCACACTTTGCCACAGAGCCAGGTGCTTACATCTCCTGGGGGAAAGATGAGAAGTGTAAATGCCAACTCTTGTAGCAGAGACAAGGTGACTACAGGTTCACTAGCAGGAGCTATTTAAGATGGTTTCTGATTTCATGTGACGATGACATTTAGGTAGAGGTACGCTGGCTTGAGGGCACTTTTTTCCTAATTTCATTTTCAAGCTCTTGACCACATATATAATTCTACAGCTGTGAAATTTCAAGCACTGCAATGTAAAGATTGCTCAGGTTTGAAAATAATTATTCTTATTTAAATTATTCATATTTTACTTTCTCTAAAGGCTTTTAAGGATCTATTTCTTTTCAGCTTTACAAAAATCACAGTGTTTTTGAGCTACTTAAATATTTCCATGAATCAGACAAAGAATACCAAATCTGATCTACTTAATATTTTTGCTTATTGCTTTCATATATCTAGACTATATGAAATATTATTATTTAAATTCTTAATGTGGTCTGTAATACTTAGATGGACTTCACAGGTATGTGTGATAATTGCTGCAAATAATGCAAGGACTAAAAAAAAAAAAAATCCAGACCAATTTCATTGGTTTAAATTGGTGTCTTTGTTGGTTCTGAACTGCAAGAGTCAAAGTGGAGAAAATCACCTAAATTTACCCTCCCCCTTATTCAGCGGTGAGCTTCACAGGACCCTCCCCAAGCCATATAAGGCCAGCAAGAATGTGCTAAGCACTGAGTGTGCTAAGAATAAAGTTGTACTGGGATGGATAAGGTTACTTTGAACTCTATATTTCATGTTTCCTGACATACCCCTCAAAGAACTGCAATTATGCTAGCAAGGCTGTAGGAGCATTGAACAGTTCTTTCCCAGTTCTTTTGATTTTTGTTGCCTCTCCATGCACTCCTGTCCTGTTTAGAGCTGTGGTTTTTTACATTTTATTTATGGTGTGCACGGTTCTGAGGATATTAGGAAAACGTGCTGCAGGTTCACTCTGAGGCATGGCTATTTTTGTTAGAAGCTGATACTTTAGACTGAGCTTTAAGTGTTGCTTCTGGAAGGCCTTGGGTTGTTCTGGGAGGCCAGGATTCAGCAGAGGAAACAGACATTTCAGGGAGCATAAAAGAAGAAGGAACACAATTAGAAAAAGCAGAGGACCTCCCTCCTTCTCATTCTGCAACTCCTGTGAGAGTCAGCAACCCAGAAGCACTATCTAGGCTGCCACAGTAAATCTTGACCTTTTAAACAGAGTATCTCTTACCATCATCATGGCCGAGATAACAGCAGAAGGTACAGTAACTATTTTCAAATATAATTTATCAAAAATGATATGTGCTTTAACAGTATAATTGAACTGACATGTCAAAATGATTTGTTGTTTTTAGCAAATAATGTTTTCACTCCAGGACCATATAATTTTGTTTTCTGGATTCCTTTTTATTATTCTTTCCTGGTGGGGTTTTTTGTTTGTTTGTTTGGTTGATTTTCTTTGTTTTTTGTTTTTGTTTGGGGGTGGTGTTTTTGGGGGGTTTTTTTTGGTTTTTTGGTGGGTTTTTTTTTGTGGGGGGTTTTTTGTTTGTATTTTTTTTTTCCCAATCCTGTAGCCTGAATTTTTACCAGTTACTGAAGCAAGTTCTCTGTACACCTCTAAAAATAACTTTGGTTTCATTTGCAGAACACCATTATTTAGGCAGCTCCATTTAGGCAGATACAAGCAGGGAATGTCTGAAGTTCACGGTGTTCTATTGTCGAGCCTTTGCTTTGGTAGTCCCTTGTAATCAGAGATTTACCAGAGTCAGAATAGCTTACCTTGTTGGTCCTGGTTTTTCCATAGGGAGCACAGAGCATTTGTGAGTTGTATATGAAGTTACTGAAAGGTGAAAGGTAAAAGGTAAAAAACCCCCTCTGCTATCCTTGTTTAGGTAGACTTCTAAGAGAGTCAGTGAAAACTGTGCTGAAATAAATATACCAGGTGTTGGCCTGCAAAAATGAAAGGCAATTGTATTAACCAATAAAAATACATTCTAAAATGTGAATGTTTCATGTACTTTAATATTTCCTGACCATTCATATTTAAATAACATTTTACATGTATAAAGATATTTTATCAGGTGAAGTCAGAGCAGGGGGATATTTTTTAAATGCAATCCTCTCTAAGACTGAATATTTTAGTTGAATTTCTTTCCAACTTTTTTCCACTGTTTATCCAAATTTAATAACAACAAAAATTTAATCATGACCAAAATACAGTCTTCTGAGAACTATTTTATTCTGCTTCTCAAGGCTATGTGGTGTTTCAGTGCATGAAAGATGTAGTTTTCATCTTCCATATTTTATTGGTCATAATTGTAAGAGGATCTGCATCAAGTGCTATCAGAAAGTGAATGATCCTCATCCTTCTTAAGGGCTGATGTCAGGACTATGTCAAATACTACAATCCTTGCTTGATGTCTGGTTAGCCACACGAGGGGTCAATGTGATTTTTTAATCAGCAGTTGGATGGATCTATAATTTACTTCTGGCAAATACTGCTGAAACAGGTGGCTCAGCCTGACAGCCCTAATCCAAATACTTACACTGGTTTATTCAGATATTCTTAACTAGGTTTGTTGGAAACATTGGTTATTTTCTAGCTGTTATGAGGCAAATCTGTGAAATAACCAAATTAGTGAGATTTTTGGTCCAAAATTAGTGGCAAAAAATATAAGACTTTCCAACCAGTCTGACTTTTCAGTCATTTAGCTTATTAAAGAAAGCAAATTAAAGACTATAGAATTAAACAAAAGACCAGAGAATGAAAGAAAATAGACTCTCAAAATTATTTTATTTTGTTTGTATAATGTTTTTACAGGAGTGTTTTTGCAGCTGTAACAGTATGTGTTTCTGTGGGGCTTTTTGTACAAAGCATGGACTTAAATGACAAGGGTCATCAGCTCCCCAGTGAGCTGACCTTCCACGTGACAGGAAAAGTAACTATATAATTAATTTAGTTTAGTTATGTTTGGCTTAGTTTTATTTTGTCTTCATGTGCTTGGAATGCACTTATAGTGATTGACTGATTTTTAAACACTGTATCCACAAGATGGAAATTTTATTTATGGCAAAAAAGTAAGAATTCAGCCTGCAGGTAATGTTTCCCTGCAGTATGTTTTCCTCTGGGGCTAGTACTGGCACTCCTAGTCTGAAAGTTTAGATATAAACATCAGCAATATATAGTTTGGATAAATAAAAAAACCCTATTCAACTACCTGTAACTTCACGTAATTTTATTTTCCATGCCACCTCCCAGCCTGTGATTTGCTGGGCTCTTCATGACTTTGCTAGGACTAAACCATTTGCTCCTTGCAATAGGTATTTATAACTCTTTTTTTTCCACTGTCAGTCACAGAGCCAGACTCCTGGGCTCCTTGCCTTTTGGGGTGCCGTGCTGACAGATCAGAGAGCAGGGCACAGCAGCAGCGCAGGCACTGCCATGGCCAGTGTGGCTGCTGGTTGAGAGGAATGGCCCAGGCCTGGCAGGGTGTGCTGCAGCACCAGGGCTCTTTTTCTGACAGTCTGTGTCAGGACAACGATCTATTCAGAGATGAACAGGGGCAATGGGGAGATTTTTCAGGTCAGCAGCATGATAATGACAATGAGATTAACTTACTTAAATATGTAGTCAATAAGCAATTACCTTACACTCCCTACTTGCACCAAATCCCGCATGTGCTACTTATTCTTTTACACAGCTACGAATTCTTAGTTGTGGAAATACTGGTGAAATGTACACTGAGAAAGACAAAATGAGATCCCTGAAGACAGCAATTTATAAATGTCGTTAGAAAGTTGGCAGGACCTATGTCTCTAGCTGTCAAGTATTTAGGAGAAAATTCCAAAGGATTATCTTCAGCATTCTCATATGACATATCACTGTGATCACAGAAATGTACTACTAAAAAGTGGAAGTCCTTAAGAGTGCATTAAAAAAAAAGTACAAAGACTCACTACAGAGGCTAAGTACTCTGTCTTTGCTATACTCTCAGGATCTAATATCAATATTAGTATTACTCATGTAATTGCAATGAATACTAATTATTGCTCTTATTATTATTACATTTTAGCAGTTCCTGAGTATTCTTGTAGCAGCCAGGATCTTTACTGTGGCCCAATTAAGGCTGTCTAAACAGCCATGTGTCTCTAACTAGGCTGCTCCACTGTGTCTATGAATACAGGGATTAGACCGGACTCAGTGGCAGATGTAGCTGGAGCTGCCACCACTGAAACATGAACAGAAAAAGGCTGACTCCTCTAAGAAATGGCTTCTGCCAATGTACAGCTTAATCTGCATGTGCACAACAGCTCCAGCACCAGCCCTGTAGCTGGTCCTTTCTAGTCCAATCTCTTGCAGGTCAGTGCAAGGTTGATGGCCATCCCCTGACATTTTATCCTTCCACACAGGGAAGAATGAGCAGAGACTCAGCTCTTCTTGCTGCAGTGCTCTGGAGACTGTGCACTGATCTAATCCAGGGAGGTGAGGAGAGGAGAAAGACAAGGTTTCTCTGCCAGCTGTTTGTCTGCCACAACTTATTTCCCCAGTGGAGCAAGAGAGAAGCAGGAGTCAAATAGAAGTGTGACAATGAGTCACAGTTTGGTCCTTATTTTGCTGCTGAGAGCTGTGCAGCTACATATTTCCCCTGTCTGGGAGCAGGCTGCAAGGAGACAGGTTAGCCCCAAGGCTACACACAGCTTGTCAGTGACAAGATCAAAATTAGCTTCTGCATTTCAGTCCTTTTCTCAGGCTATTGGACAACTATGAAAAGTTTTAAGATGTAAGCCATTTCAAAAGGCAAAAATATGTGTATGCTGGAAGATTAACAGAAGAGAAACTGCTAGTGTATGAGAAATAATAATACACAGAAGCCAGAGGGTAAAATTCCAATTATTTCATGAGTGTGATGGTCAGAAGCTAACAGAGGTATTCAATTGGCAAAATGTTTAATGAAGGCACACTAGAGGCAAGAGGCAGATAGCTACTTCTCATGGTAATTCATGAGTTGCTGCTAGAGATGCCAGTTGTGCTGACTGCAACAGGGGCCTAGATGAATAAATTGGATTAGATGATTCATTTTGAAGGCTAAAGGCGTAAGAGGTTTCCTACCTTTCAGTTAGTCTGATGTTTATGCTTGGAGCTAGGATGTTTCTATAGAATCTATTTGCATCTAGCAAATTTTCAAAATTAAAAGATGTCTTCTTTTTCTGCCTTTCAATGTTGATGAGGAAGAAGATAGTACAGACATTAAAGCAGGCTAAGGAAAATACAATAATTTTAGCTATGATTTTTTTGAAGGGATCTGTCTGTTCATGTTCAGAACAATCAGGCTGATTTGGCTTCAGCCTTGGTGTTTTCTCATAGGCAACATGAAGCCAAATTGTTAAGCTTGACTTTTAGATTTAAGAGTTTGTGGACAACGCTACTCAAAGCCGATACAATATTTGTGCGCCTGTAGTTGGTACAAGACAACACTTAGAATTATTTACCTTAGGTAGCCCCTTAGAGAGTCAGGAGCATAGCTCTGGACAGCAGGAAGACTGAAAAATAAAATATAAACCAGGGGGCCAAGCTAATGCATCGTGTTAGTACACGACAGGCTAAAAGTGTGTGTGTACAGTTAGCTCCTGTTTACTTGTGGGCAGACAGCTGGACTGTAGCTCTGAATATTTATTCAATTTTTTTTAAGAACTTTGTTATTTTTAGTACTTGTAGCATATTTTAATGTTACTTAAATAATGAGAAATGTTTTTTAAATCCTACAAGTATTTTCAAGTTATTGCAAAGATCATTACCACTGACTTAAAAATGAAATCTGTGAAACTACTTACATTCTCAGAAGTCCCAATCTACAGTTTCAGAGACCTAAATCTTGAAAAAAATTCTGGTCTAGAAATATTTTGAGTATTTTTACCCATTGCCTACAATAAAAAAATACTGAGAGGTAGATTCATTCTATTCTTACTGCTCAGTTCTGGAAATCAGAAACTGTTTTACTTTAAAACATTTCCTAATACAGGTCTGGCCTCAGTTCAGAACATACTGAAGAGAGAGAAACAAACCAGAATTACCCTGTTTGAAGCAGGTCATCCATTTTTAAAAAAAAATTTTCTTTTCTTTCCGATGCTGACAGTCACTGATTTCTTCTCTGTTTAAAAAGATTGAACTAGGGGAAACTACTCATTTTACAAGCTTAAACCATATTACGGTAGTGAGAGTGAACTGCTTTAAATAAAAATGATTGAAAAGACTTTTAGATTGTTGATTTTAATCATGATTTAAATCAAGAAATCTGGATTTCAAAATAGCAATTTTCAAATTTTTTACATATGTCATATATAATTTTTTCCCAAAAGCGACAAATATGGCAACTGAGTACAGCCCTTCTCACTAAATTTGTGGCTTTTAGAGAGAAAGACAACCTAAATAGCTGTCTAATAATAATAATTTTAAAAAATCTATATTTTGGGAGTAATTTATCCAGATTCTTAGTTTTTTTCATGGGGTTTTTTGTGGGTTTTTTTTCTAGTGCTGGAGAATGGTAAATGGAGCACTTCTCTTTTGCTAGATAATGGTTTCATTTTTACTTGTGGTTTCTGTAAAGCTTCATTAGGATGGAAATTGGAATTCAATTAAAATGGTACAAACCCTGCATTTAAAATTGTTTATATGTGTACATTTACATACTGGTTAAATAGAAAAAGTCCATTTTAAATATAAGTTGTTTTGATAAGTTAAATTATGTATTAAACAAATATAGTGCTATTTCTAATTTAGATCCTGGCCACTGCATCCTATATCAGAATATAACTGATAGAGCTAATTTTCTTTCATGTAATGTTTATTTAAAGGTTAAGGAAAGAAAAAAATATTTCCTACTTTTTTTTTTTTTTTTTTTAAATCCTTATTAGTCCTTGATATAAATAAGATAATAATTGAGTTCAAATAGTGAAATAAATTGAAATAAGGAACACATTTTTTTGCGTTTGCAAACAGACTGTACTCTCAACAAAAAGCTGCCTTAATTTGACTTCATCTGCCCAGCCAGTGGTTTCCATCAATTTAGTGATTTCTTTAACTATTTTCAAGACTGTAATGGCTTGATCATACTTTTTTTTTTAATGTGATTTCTATAAATGGTAACATATAATTGCAGTATTGAGAAAGTGTCATCCTTAGCACAGAATTTTCTTAAAATAATTTTTAATTTTAAAGTGCATTTAAAAAATGACATTTATTGAAGACTTTAGTTTATGATTGAAAAAACATCAACAATTATATTTCCTCCTATATGCCCCCACTGCAGCCTCATTTTAGTGGGTCTTAAAAAGGAGGACTGTTGAGCAGTAATATTGAAATATCTTCAGAGAGGTGTGAAAGAGGAACACAGTTTTTCACTGGTTTAAAACCAAACCAAAGATATGGTCAAAAAAAACTTGCAGAGACTGGCAGGCTTCATATCCTTGCTGCTTTACCTTGATGGATCAGACTGGTCATAGAGTACATGAAGTAGATAAGCAAGATAGGATATCAAGCAAAATATCAAGTCAATGCATCTAAACACTTCACTCAAAGCAATGGACAACCAGCTGTGATTATTATCCATATGATCCTGCTGTCATGTTCTCTTGTCAACTTTAAACATTTTAAATATTTAATATTTTAATCATATCCCTGTACTTTTATATGTCTTGCTTTAGTGCGTTGGAACAGACCATTCAGACTTTAGATTCCAGAGTGGGAGTGTGTTTAAGCTGTATGTGGTCAAAAGGGACCAGCAAGATTTAGCTTCTGTTTTTTTTCCTAATATGTGCCTACAGCACAGTTGGTTTATGTAAGAAAGTCTCTTTTGGGAATTGTGAAGCAACTACATGGCTCCCAAATCTTTGACTAATGGAAGAGATAGTGACACCAGTAGGTAGCAGAAATACCAGATGACACTGCTGACAGATCTTCTGTCTCAGGTTCTGTCCTTTTCTTCATAGACTCCAATACTTTTTTGTCCCCCTCCTCTAAATGCAAAACCTAATGAGAAGAACATGATAAAGCATACAGTAAGCAGCTACATTGTTCTTTAGACTCATTATATTTTGAGTAAAAAAGATGAGCTAACAAAACAGGTCATGTGATGTAGAAGAAGCTGGGTAGAAAGAAAACCATAGGAGGTACTGATTTTTTTATTTTTTTTTTAATCCCAAATGGTCCATATGCTAAAACTTACCCATGTTGTACTTTCACTCAAACCAGTTCAGTTGCTCAAAATCGTGCTCAGTGCTGAGCTTTGTCTTTTCAAATCAGTGTGAAAAACCTGTGGCTTTAAGTCTTGAATAATCCTCACTTGAGTCCAGGGGCAGATTTGACCTTCTTTTAGAATAAGTCTAAAAGCACAATATGATCCTGTAGCTGGTCTAGAAGTTCTGCTTGATGCCATGCAAAGGCATTTATGATATGAAAGTAAAGTATTAAATGCCAGGCGCAGAAAAACTTTCTCACTGGAGAAGTCTCCTCTTTCTATCTTCAAAGATAGTTTTAAAAATCCTTTACAAATATGTAATAAGTGAAGACCTGCTACTCCCCGTACATGCCTCTGTTCTCACAACTTCAAAAGTGTCTCTGTACCTTTGCCTGGAGTCAAATTGTCAAAGGCACAATGAATCTAAGCCTTTGTAGCCTCCTTTGGTATGTAAATGAACTAAATCTTTTCCTATATTCCATTATGTAGATTTAAGCTGTGGTTCTCTGTGTGTGTCAGGAAGGCTAAATCTTGTTTCAGTCTTTGCTGAGAGGCTATTCACAATTGACACAATTACCATAAATATAGTTTTCTGGTAACTATTTTACTGTTTTTAGAGGCCTAATTTAATAGGTCTTTTCAAATGTTAAGGTCCTTATTTTGCATTGACCTTTTCTTCATATAGCAGATATGACTTTAATTTTTACTTCAGGTCTCTCCATGCAATTCTTACTGAACTCAGCTGTATTAGTACATGAACACATCTTGTGTAGGACACACTTTAACACCCCAAAGAAGTGATAACCCACATATATGGTACAGTTCAGGAAATATACACTGAATAGTTTGAAATCATAATATTTAAACTGTAATTGCAACATAAATTTAGTATCATTTCAATGGCTTTTTCTAAGGAAAACATTAAAACTCTCTTTTTCCTAGAAGTTTTTTTTACTGTTAATTTGGTTTGTCGGGGATATATATATATTTTTTTTTTTTTAAACCAGGAGTGTTAGTATAACATTATCATAGCAAAAGATCTGTGGTAGGGATTGAATGCGGACCCTGCCTGTCTGGGACAGCTGCATGACTGCATCCTATGAGCTGGAGCAGAAAGCAGAAGCACTACTACTCTACTCCAAATTTATCTCACAACCTGTTAAGTCAATGCAGATGTTATTTTGCAGTGGAAAGTGAATTCTGAGAGCACAAGGTTTTCTGCTGATTCAAAAATGGAAGGGCACAGAAACCTTTTTTTTTTTAATCTCTAAATATATTTGATAAAGTTTTTACTTTAGTAAGAGGTATGTCAACTCAAAACTAAATACAAGCATATTTTTCCCAGCAAGAGTAGCCCCATTATCAGATGCTCAAGTAGAATTAATCCATGTGAGATACATTTATCCTAAAATGCATCTCTTGTTCCAACACTATGATTTTGCATTGATTAAATAGAAGTCACCTGAAATGTTCTGAACAATATAACTCTCTACTCTGCTGTTAGCAAAGCAGATGAAGTGATGAATTTCCAGATGAGCAGCTGTGAAAACTCTCCCAGCTTACCCTCTCTTGTCCTTCCCCCTCCAGAAATAAGTGCAACGTGTCCCAGAGACACACTCCCTGCCTATTCCTTTCATTTATCACAAGGGAAATATCCATAGATTTTGTAACACAACTTGACTTTATTTTGCCTGCAAGTCTTTATTGAACCAGAAGCGTCCAGTGATTTGTTGTTTTCTTGATACAGTGCCCCATATAAGAACAATCACAAGGGAAAATTTGCTAGGTCACTGTTACTCTGGAAAGAAAGGAACTTTGGAAATTATATGGAAAACAGCTAAAACTATATGAGAATGAAATTTTGGGAAATCTTGTCAAGGTTAGCTACAAATATTGATGAGGTTTCAGCCTACACTTAAAATTAAATGTGAATTAAAGTGTGCGTATGCAGATATTAGTGCGTTGGGAAGGGGAAACAGCAATTTTTCCAGAGTTAATAAATTAGGATAATTTTAACTATACAGAGAAAACAGTGATGAGAACTAGGATTTTGTCTTAAAAACTAATTGTAGAAAATTCCTTTAAAGCATATATTTGCCATTGTTTCATTCATCAGTCAGGATAGACGAATGCCTTTCACACTGTGAATGCTAAGGGCAGTTTCACAAAAGGGAAAGTTGGTTAGTTGTAAAGCTAACTTCTACAACAATGTTGCTATCCACTCTTCAGTGTGTCATTCTAAGTATAGATCAGAAATAATGCCACAGCTGTAGAGGCTGTCAGGACAATAAGGTGACACTGGACCTAATTTTTCTTTCCTGTGATAGTGCTGAGGTCAGGACTACATTGGTCTAATGACTTTACTTCATTTAGCTGGAAACAGTCTCTTCACCAGAATCCTAAAATAATTTAAAGATTCTTTGATTTCCTTAATATTTTACAGAATAAAATATTTTTGGTAATAATTTTAAGTATCAATGTGCTAGTAAAGTGAATATTAAACTACACAACTGTCCAAAAGCACCCTCCCTTGCCTGGAGCAAAAGAGGCTCTGGAGAGACTTTATCTCTCACTTCCTGAAAGGATATAGTAGTGAGATGGGGTTCAGCCTCTTCTTCCATGCAAAAGTGAAAGGAACGAGAGGACATAGCCTCTAGCTGCACCAGGGGAGGTACAGGCTGGGCTTCAGGAGAATTTCTTCATGGAAAGGATTGTAATACATTAGAATGGATTGCCCAGGGAGATGGTGGAGTCTATCCCTGGAACTGTTCAAGAAACCACTGGACATGGCAACCAGTGCCTTGGTCTAGTTGGCAAGGTGGTGATCAGCCAAAGTTTGAACTCTACGATCTCAGACATCGTAACTCTAAATGATTCTGTGATTCTGTGATTAAATTCTGGAGAATATTTTTAGTGCTTACTTGTGCTGTTCTGATATATAAATCATGCTTTACATTTTCCTCTCAATCACTGGGTTTTCTACATGAGTAACACAAAGGAGAAGAAAAATGATTACTGCACTCTTCATTCTCCTGGAGACAGCCACATCTGGTAGGCTTCAGGACCTATGAGATTCCTCACTACCCCCTGCCAGAGCCCTTTGCAGTGGGATGCCTCCCCTTCCAGTGCTGGATGGCTGCAGTTGTCCCACGTCCTCAGGTGCAAGGAAGTGGGCAGCTGAGCTGGTGCTCCCCACAGGAGCACACCTCTCCAACCCACCTTCATGCCTCACTATCCCCATCTTTTGTACTTTCATTAATCATCCTATCTATTCAATCTTAGTTCTGCTGCCTCAAATCAGTGCTACTTCAAGCAGAACAGGCAGCACAGTACTTCTTAGTTCTTGTAGTTACAGCGCTTTTGAGTTTATTCTCAACTATCAGAAACCTTCATATTCTGATATAGTTTTTCAGCATAACAGAAATTTGTCTTAGATACCGCAAACTTTATGTAAAGTTTCAACTAACCCTCTCCATTGTTCCCTCTGTGGTGCTGAGACACTGAGAGCTGTGAATGCAGAATATGTATTTGCAAATATCCTGAAGTTGTAATCATTGATTCCTTGTATCTGCAGACTGCCACTTTCCCCTCTGTTCTTTCACCAAGTTGTTTACATATTCTTGGCATTTCTCAATTGTGAATACAATTTTAACATCCAGATGCTCCATCTTCCCCTGAAAATGCCCAGGTAGGCAGATATGAATTACATCTTCTTTTGAACACAGATGTACTTTGGTTGCATTGGAGCAATTCCAAAGTTGGTCTTGTCCCACTGGAGGTAGCAGCTGTTCTTCAGGTGAAACTATTTAACTAAGAACAAAAACCCACCTTATAATATGTGTCTGTTTTCTAGCCCAGACATCTCATTTTTAGCCAATTCCACATCTCCCTGTTTTCCAGTGTTTATGCCAACAAGTAGGAAGGGAGACCTTTCCTCTTGTCCTGTACGATGTCTGCAAACAAATACTGCAGAAGCCTGAATTCCTGGTCTTGTGGGCACACAGGACATGAAAAATAGTTATGATTAATAATAGGTCCTTGTGTTAAAGATTAGATAGAAATGGTGGAATAAAAGCTTGTAAGTCTTTTAAAATTCTCTGGATTTTCTTCCCACCCTGACTACTCATTTTCTCAGTTGCCTAGTGAACAGCTTATAGTATGCTATGTAACATGGAAATCAATATCCAGTCTGTAAAAAAACCCAACTAACCAACCAACCAACCCAAAAAATGCAAGCAAGTTTCTTCTTTTGCACAAGAATAGGTATCAAATCAAAGAAAATATATAAAGTGCGCTAAAAAAATTGAGTGGTTACAAAACCCTGTGAAGTCCTGGTTGTACATGGTGTTCTTTCTCTTCTCATCTTTGAATGCAAGCAATACCAAAGCCCCTTCTCTTCTTCCCTTTTAGGCTGTGCTTAACTAAATATAAATTAAGCATGAGCTACATTAACACACTTTAGATCAGAATATGTTGTGTATTCTGCAGAGAAATGAAGGTGTTTAAATCTTCACACTTCATGCACTTCACTGAAGAACTACACCTGGTCTTAAATTTTAGGTTGTAGAAACATGTTGTAAACTTCAGAAACTTCAGTGTATTTTTGAAAGTATATTTTAATATATTAGTTGTCTCAGCAGTTTCCTCACTAAAACAACTTTCTTTCTTTCAGTTGTCTTTAAGGAATACACAAGACCCACCTTCCCATAGATTGAACTGGTTCAAGTTAGTGGGAATGAAAACTCAGCTAATATTTTCAGCTTTCACAGAATGCACTCTCTACACTCCAATTCTTGAAGATAACATTCAAAGTTTTTCCCTATCTCAGTCCTATTTTTATTCCACTTTTGGTGTTTACTGTAAACTCTTTTACATTTGCTAACCCATTGAATATTTCCAGTCAATGCCTTTGAACCAACCTTTGTTACTATTACTAATAACAAAATCCTTGTTGTCTTTAGGGTTTTTGTAGAGAATAATTTCATTTTCCTTAATTATGTAAGTCTTCAAAAACTCGATGCATTTATGTAAGCCTTTAATAAATATTGTCTGCATGAAATTTGCTAAAACTCTGAATTTGGTTTTGGAAAAGATTCACCTGTTTTCAGCCACAATCAGGACTATCTATGTTGGTTTTCAATTTTTTCCACTTCTTTCATGCCTTTTGTTGTTTTAATTGAAAGAATCAAGGTTTCCTGACACATTAAATATAGAAATATTCCCTTTTATTCTCACAGTGATTGAAGAGCATATTTTCAATAGCTTTGAATAGAACTAGAACTGTAGTGCTATCTCATAAGCTGAAAAAGAGTACCTATTCTATGTGAAAAAGCACATATTTTGAGTCTTTTATTAGCATTTAGTACCTTTCTGATTTACTTTTGGTTAAAGAAATATAACTTTTGTTTTAACTTTACAACTAGCTTAAAAGCCAGGGCAATGAATAGAGAAGATAAGGAAATAACAAATAATTTTATTCTTCAGTGATTTTATAACCAGAATTTAATGAACACATTTTTTTGGACATAGGTATGAATAATGTGAACTTCCAAACATACAGACTGTTAATTTTCTGTGAATCTCTTGTACAAATACAATTTTCATGGCTTGTATGCTTCTGAAGGTATCATCAGAATTTATTCTGTATAAAAGTTACCTGCCAAAATTTCCACTATATCTGGAAATCTGCAAATGCTTCAGCACTCTAACTCTTTTTAATCTAAACTTCTTTCTGAAAAAAGGTAGCTCCTGACTAAAGGTGACAGGAATTGAAGTAGAGTTTGGACAGAAATACCCTGTGCATGATACAAACCATGAAAATATTTTTCCATGACAAATAGATCTTACACTTTTTCATACATTCAGACTTGTTATCAAGATTTTCAATACTTGACCATGGGAATGGTGACTTTAACAAACCCTTGATGTCTAATGGTCTTTTATGTCCATTTGTGCAGTGGTTTACTAAGGAGTAGCACCCTCTGAGGAATAAATACCAAAGCAACTCTCATGTTGTACTGCTCCAGGTCTGAACATTTGGAAATGAAGAACTCCCAATCTCTGCCTGCCTGTTTGGGGTCAAGAAAAATGTTACACATAGCTCATACTCAAACTAATACTGCTCCTGCCCTGGTCAGCAGGATAAATAAAAATAAGCTGTTGATCTGGGCTGCTGGTCAGGCTCAGCTCTATGTGAGACTGATTATTTAGTGTCACAGTTTCCAACAATGTAAGAATCCTAAAGACACTTTAGCTTTTCTCCACTCACCTGTCAGAAGTACCCTGCCTGTTCAGGTCCTGAGGAGAGCACAGCATGTGGTGCAGTATGTAACTGAAGTTCTTTAAGATCATTCTATACAGTTTATTTCACACTTCCTACATAACACTTGGTCTAAGGTCTAAATAAAGCACCAGCTTAAACAAAAAACCCAAACAAACCAACCAAACAAAATCAAACAAACCACCAAATCAAAAAAACACAAACCAAACAAGAAAAAATAGCAAGTACGGTACAATGTCTTAAAGCCTTCCTTATTTCATATTGTGAATGCTATTCATTATTACTCATCCCATTATATTAGATACATCTTGTGTCTATTCTTGTCTTCCTCAGTAACAGTTTAATAGCATTGTGAATGTATTGTAGTTCTGGGGGCATGGATTGTGTTAGTGAGTGAAAGATTATCAATTATATGACCATAAGAATATAACAAATGTGTGCTTCTAAGGCTGAAATATTGACTGTAAAGTAAGTGTTCATTTTCAATAGATGTGAAAGTATGCATTTTTTATTTATTAACACTTACATAATTACAGCTGAAGCTGCACTCTATTGATATAATAGAAAAGGAAATTAATAAAGAAAAGTTAGATAACGAATAAGCCTTTGACTAAAATATAAAAGCCAGCAAAATCTTGCAAACATTTAGGCAGGATAACTAAGAAACTCTCAAAAGCTTTATTAAAATTTTAGAAAGGACCATCAACTTCTACATCTGCAAAGGACATCTCTATGTCTTTTCATTATACTGGCAAAATAATGAGTTGAAACTGCTGTATTAATACTAAAGAAATATCCGCCAATTGCTTGAAAGTTTCCTGAAATTAGAAGGTAGCTTAGGTATTCTTAAAATCCAAGAAGGAAATGTTCAAGGAACTTTATACATATGCTGAATGTGTATAAAAAACTTACAAAAATGGCTGGAGAAAACAAACAGCTACACTCATGGGAAGCCTGTGTTAATGTTTAGTGCAGAGGAGCAGTAAGCCAGAAGTTAGGAGATTCCAATTTCTTCTTTTCTTCAGAATGAAAATAATATGGCCTTGCATCAGAATGTGGAGTAGAGGGAAGATAAATATTAGAAGGCTAGGGGCAAATAAATCCAGACTTGAAGATCTATGAAAACACACAAAATACAATTCCACAATTTGAGTATGACTCGAGACTATGTGAAGATTTTGTAAATAAGAGAACATTGTGTTTATATGGACATGTTTGAGCATAACTAGGAAACTTGTGAACAGAGGACATGTTGTTTGTGAAACAATACCAGCTACCATCTCTATTTCATCCATATGAAACAAAAGGGGTTTTCTGTTGGATGGAGAACATTGGGACAAGATTATGAAAAACATGCATGGATGGAAAACATTGGGAGAAAATCAGGACAAACATGCATAAATATCCTTTTAATGACTGAACTTCAAGCAGAGTTATGCAACTTTTTTCGTGTCTTCTCCTATCTCACCAACAGTCAGAGAGCAAAGCACAAAATAACGAAGGTCAAGGCAGGATGCCAGGAACCTTGTAGAGGTCCTGCAAGTGTCTGATGTTCACGCAAGGCTCTCAAGCTGTGTGGAAACTTTGCAGCACCTGCTGTTACTGTGGGCTAGGAATACTGGAGCTATATGGATCTGCTCTACAGAGAATGTGGGGAGGTGTTACAGCTCGTGAAGCATAGCTGAATGTTTTTGTGATGACTTTGTGCGTGTTTACAGCAGATGCTAAAGATTAGTTGATTTAGAATCCATGGGAGGTAATAAGGGAACTATCATTCCAACCAGGTCAAAATTTTTCCTTGATGTAGCTCACTTTCAGTTCCAGTTAGCAATAATAACATCAAGGGGACACCTCAAGATGGTAGCTTTTTTTTTTTTTCTTAACTTGAAATAATATCTTTTGAACCGTACTGAGGCAAAGCTTTAAAATTATGAAAGCTTTCAGGACTGATCATGTCATTAAAATAAGTGGAAGATGTATCACTGAGTTTCCAGGACTGTTCTGCTGAAGTCTTCTCATATGTCTTCCACTGCCAAATTAGGCTGAACCCCATGTCTAACATTATAAAGCAGACACAGGAACTGCAAGAGGCTATGAACCTCAGAAAAAATCACATTCCAAAAATATAAGGAAATGGATTCCCTATCCATACATAAGGCAGAATTGCCCAGAAAAAGGAACTCAGACATTTCAACACTTTTGCTTCATTTTTATGCCAATGTTGACTAGAAAAATGCAATGAGAGTCAATTAAAAATAATGATAAATTTGCAACATTCTATGCTGCTGAAGAGTTTAATGCACAAGCTTTATGAGGAGCATCTGAAGGAAGTGGGGATGTTTATCTTGGAGAAAAAGAGGCTCAAGGGAGACCTTATTGCTCTCTACAACCACCTGAAAGGAGTCTGTAGGCGGGTGGGGTTTGGTCTCTTCTCCCAAGTAACAAGAAATAGGATGAGAAGAAATGGCCAGAGGAGGTTTAGGTTGGGTATTAGTAAAAAAAAATTGTCATGGAAGGAGGGGTTAAATACTAGAACAAGCTGCCCAGAGAAAGGGTGGTGTCACCATTCCTGGAAGACTTTAAAAGATGTGGCACTTTGGAACACAGTCTAATGATGGCCCTGGCAGTGCTTGGAGTTTACATTTGGGCTCTGGATAATCTTAAAGGTCTTTTCCAACCTAGAGGATTCTCTGAGTCTATGTTCTGCCCAAGAGTGTGTAGTTTGAATTTATTTTCTAGAATTTGGAACCTTATACTAAGATAATTTTACAAACATGTCTCTCAGTAGATAATAATTTTTACTTCACATATACTACAAACACAGAAGCTTATAATTAATGTATTCTTCCTGGTTTGGGTTATGTGTTTGCAAACTTAATGTAAGTAGAGTAAAGAAACATTTTAGACATAGTTTATATAGATAGATTTTAAAAATAACTCTTCTTCTTTAGGAATCTTTTCATTGAGAGAATATTTTTATTTTATCCATCAATGAATTAGTTTAAAGGACTGTTAGCCTACAAGTAAAACTTTCACATGAATAATTTTCAAAGTTAAGATGTCACTTCTCTGAGACACTTAACAACTAAACCATGGATCTAATTTTTTTCCTCTCCTGAGGCCAAAATCCCATATTAAAAACATCATTCTTGGTATTTTATCTTTTATATGGATAATTTTTTACATTTTCAAAGACATAGAGAAAAAGCTATTTTTTAAAAAAAATTATAATTCAGAAAATTTATACTGAAAAAATGGATATATTCACAACATTAGGAATTAGTTCTGTAGCACTATTCACTGTACTTAGTGAAAAAAATCTAGGTTTTTTTCCATTTCTTTATATGACGATTATTAATACCAAATGTTCTGGCATAAATACTTGCAAAAATTAATTTGGGATTTGGACCTATTCTCTCAGATGGAAAAATAAGTTAGCATCTTTTATAAGAAACAGGAAAACCTTAAGCTATAATAATCAGTTCATAATTCTGCCAATTCTTTTTCTGTAAATCACAGAAGTTTTATAAATCTATTATCATACACCAGAAAAGACTAAGCAAAGAGAATGTCCTGGACTATAATATACACAAAAAGAAGTACTTGATTTAATAAACTTGCATTTCTTGATATGTTCCATGTATATTCTCATGGCTATCATACAACTTAGATGATATTTCAAGTTAGAGTTGACGTAGAAATTGGAACTTCATTCATAGTTTGGAAATAAAACAAGTAGCCTTTTTTTTAAGTGCACACATCAAAGTGCTCCCTTTCATTCCCTCATTTTTTCAAGAAAACATCATAGCAGACACCCAAAAGCTGAATTTGCATTCCATACTTTCTTTTGCCAAGTAGGATTGGAGAGGTATGGAACTGTACTTACTAGTGCATAGATTTTAATTCAGACTTTCCTTTAATTTCAAATTTTATTTTAAATGCCACATGAATGTCTCACTTCCTAATGGGGAATATTTCCAGGAATTACTATAAAAGTTGGCTCAGCTTCTGGAGCTAGATAATGTAGCCAGGTAAGCACTTGCATTTATCACTGGGATGAGTTGGAGACCCGAAATTCATATTTGTGTGGTTGATTGAGGTCTTTATTATTACATCTTGTCTACTCTGCAGAGATCTGAAGAGATGTGATAGGAAGACAAGTGGTAGGTAAATCTCTATGCACTTATAATAAATGGATTTGGCACCTGATATCCAGGTCACAGAAGCATGAGTCCCTAAACCAAGTTTTAGGCTATTCATTATGTTTCTAAAGAACTTTTTTGGATTTTTTTTACCTATTTGGAATGTAACAGTGTGAAAATTAGCAATATTGTAACAGTGTGAACATTAGAAATACATTCTCTGGACTTAGATATGTGTACAAGACAGATGCATTGATAAACTCATTTGTTACTAATCTACTTGTGGCTAAAACTCCGGTGCTGTTAAAAATTTCTTAAACCTAGTCATGATCTCGTTCTGCAGACAGGTGTTGATTGATTTAGGCTGGCAGGAGGAAGGATGCAGAGAATGGACACAGTTATTGAAGGAATTTTGGTTTTTCTTCGGGTAGCCTTCAAAGAATCCTAAATCTTCATGTTTTTTTTCAGTGTATACATGAGGTTCCACAAAAACCTCTGCATTGGGATTAAAAAGAGAAAAGGTACCTAGGGCTCAGTACCTGGAATATTATGTAGTGATTTTTCTCATCAAACTTAATTTGAAAATCTTTTCACACATTCCAAAACTTGGTCAGAGTAAAATGGATTAAGATATGGCTTAATTATGATAGCTGGTTCATGAATGGGTCTTGACAGTCTCAAAAATATGCTATTTTTCCAGATTACTTAATATGGATTTAAAATAAAATTTTCTTCTGAGATGTGAAGATTCACAAGAATCTATTAAATAAGATTCTATTAAATCTGGCACAAGATTCTATTAAATAAATATTTGTAAAATAGTGTAAAGATTTCTCAGCTCTTGAGAGTTTCAGAATACATGTTAGATGACAGGTGTGTTGTGAATATGAACCCTCAACAAAGATCAACTGTTCTCGCTGTGACAGCATATCCTACACGTCTCAGCTGCCCTTAGAGACCATGCCTTTTTCCAAATAAAGATTAGAGATGAACATTATTATTAATTTAGTCTATCAAGGTTGAACTTCCACTTCAAATTACAATTTTAGGAATTGTTATTGCAAAAATAAAATGATGAAACACATTATTAATTTTTGCCTAAACCTGAATCCTATTCGTCTGTGTCAGTTTAAGATCACTCTTGTGCCCTAAAATTGAAAGGATATTTTCCAAAGTATTCTTTCAGACTAAAACCAGAAGAAAACAAAACAACAAAAAACCAACCCAAAACCTTCAGATGAACCATTTTTATAATGATTGCCACTGCTTCCTAGAATTCTTTTATTATGGGAACACACTGAATACAAAGAAATAATTTTGAATAATTCTGAATACCAGAAATAATTTTGATCTTATATTTTGATAGGAAAATAACTTTAAAAGCACATTTCAGAAAACCTAATTTCCCTAGTATTTTAGGTGCCTGTGAAGTGAGCTTGCCTTTAGTTCTTCTGTAAGTATACAGATGGAGTTTTCCCACATTTATTCAAAAGTAACTCCCTGACAGAAGATAGACCTTGGTTCATCTGTTTATTATAGCTAATTACTGTCTCTTGGGAAATCTGCTATACTATTTTGTAAGCGACATAAATTTTCTTCAGCAGGTCTTTTCAGTTTGCTCTCTCACAGACAGGATGACCTATAATGTAGTTATGGCAAATTGCCTTTTACAGGTGAGATCTAACAATGACATAGATGGCTAACTTGCCACAAGCACTCATTTTAGTTTGCGCCTTCTGACAGATGAGAAGTTTTTTCTCCAATTTTTAAAAAAGTTTTATATATATATATACATACATACATACATACATGTGTGCATGTGTGTGTGTATGTACTGGATAACTTAGTATTGCAATTTCTATTGTTTGCCAAAAATACCTTTATCTTCTGTCTGTGGTAAATGACCTTCAACCAAGTTTCTTCAATGTGACCTATGAGTATATACATTCAAACTATGCATGTGGTGAACTTCGTATTTGAGTGCTGTGGTGACTGGGTAGCTCCATGTGGAAGACTTGTCAGACTTGCACCGTAACTTGTAAAGAATATAGTAAATTATTGTTAGGACTACCTTTGTTTTCAGAGTCTGTAAATACCAGTCCATTAACACATATAAAATTGGTACAATATTCACGGTCATGTTAGCTTGGAATAAAAGAAATCAAGCAAATAATCTTATTAACCTCAATACACTTATTGGAGAGCAAATAGGAGTTCCATCAGAGAAAGCACACATCTGGAATTGTCTTTATAGAGTTTTTTATAGTGATAGACTTGTGCAGAGTGAAGATAGGCGTGTGGAACCTACTATTTATTTTAGAAAATTTCCTTATATATTAGGACTATCCTAATTTTACAGATGAGAACAGATAAATTTTTCAACAATTAAAAATAAGTCAATGTTTTTTTTCTAATCCCTTCTGAATATTTCAAGGATGTGTAGAGTTTCCAAAATCTAGTAACAAGGGGACTGACTGCACACAGTGCTCTTGCTTCAGACGGTCTACTGCTATCTAGAGATAAATGGCAATCGTTTTTCTCCAACTTTCATTTTGACATTTTAAAAGATAAGATGTACCTCTAAGCTTATATCAGCTCAGAAGTGTGTCTAAATATCCCTTTGGCATCTCTTTCTGAAATGTCAGATTGCTAAGATGAACGGGAGGGTAAAACTTTTTACTGTTTCACAGCACCAATTTATTTCCAAAGAAAGGAAGATATTACTATCAATCAATAAAAAAATTCAGATGTGGAACCAAACAAATAATGGATTTTTCAGGTCACTGCTAGTTTAGGATTGAGGGTTCAGAATTCAGTTGCATTTTTATCTCATCTGCATACTGAGAAGGTGGAAATGAAACATATGATTTTTTAAAAAAATCACATTTCTAAGACAATGTAAAAAAATATGAAACTGAAAAGATACTTAAAAGAGAAAAACATAAATTTCTATCTTTGAGTTGATGAAAAGGTGAAATCTGGTGCATTTTGGAAAGGACAACTCGATGTCCCTTTTCCATATCTTGGTATCTAATTTAAACTGCAGTAAGTGACATTTCTCTTGCTTTTTATCAACTGTGCATCCACCAGTTTTGATTTGATAAAATAATTTATCTTATTTTACCATTATTCACTTCTGTGGTCTGCTAAGTTCTCAAAAAATTATTGCAAAAAGTGATACAGTAGTAATTAAAATCCCAGTATAACACATTATCTTTTAAACCTGGTCCTTAGGTCTTCCCTATTATTATTTCTAAAATAATCTCAGGTATGAGTTATAGAGAGGTTCACAATACAATCAGTCATATAAGACTAACAGCACAGAAGATCTTTTAACTACTGCTAATGCATTTGTCTGAGGTACTTGAATAATCAGAATAATGTAAAAGCTTGCTGAAATGCATATGCACACAAGAAACAATCCCACAGAGCAAAAGGTTACACTTGATATCAGCCTAATGTTCTTTATAAGCAATTTTGGAGTGAAGACATTTTTACACTTCCTTGCTAAGTTATGAGACAAGATTCCTTCAGCTTAATTTGAAGTGTCAACCAACGCTCTACTACATTATGAAATTAAAATATGTAAGGAAAGATGAAAATTCAGCTCCAAATCTCTGAAGTTCAACTTTTAATGTGATTTAGGGTTCATCTTCTATGAACTTTCAATGGGATGTGGGCACCTAAATCTGCTGACCTAAGGAGGCCCTCTGAAAACAAAGGTTAGAAATATATCAGCTGAGGGGGAGTTACCTTATTTTACTGCTGATTGTATTTTAAAGCACAGTGTAATTTAGGTCTGGCTGAAACTGGTTTTCACTTCCCCTCCTTGAAGTTCTCAGACTGCTTCAAGACATCTGTACAAATAGGTAGATTCTTCATATGTAATTTATCTAATTCTACATTTCATGCCTTGGCCTAGTCCAGAACAAACAAGAGCTAGTATTACTATTTCTTCAACAAGACTCTGCAATGCATTCCTGAAACAGGAATTTTCTTTTCTGCAGGGGAAATCTGATTGGAGCAAAGAGACCTTTTTGCAGTTATGTATATGTATTCCTTTCCAAAATCTTCTGATTATCTTTTTTTATCGGTTACACTGCTTGCTAGAGCAAATTGATTTTCCCAGCTGTGCTTCCCAGACTTTCTTTCATACTACCCCATTCCATTCTCTGAGATTTTATAGATAAACCGTTCTCTCTTGCTACTGCTTGAATATCTTTCCTTGATCAGTAGGGAGGTGAAGTCCAGATTGCCTTCAGGGAATTCTGGCTCCTTTTGTAGCAAAAAATCCAAATCCACCACTTGAATCTGTGTGGCAAGGAGTTAACCATATATGTCAACTTCTTACATGAGGTACAGGCAATCTTTCATACACACAGAAGTATTTTTAAGGAAATCTTTGTAGCTGTCCTCAGGGAAAAAATAATCAGATACATATGTTCAAATAATTTTAGCAGATGAGAAATGAAGGTTTGAGAGTATTTTATCTTTTTCAGCAGCCACTGGTTGAGGAAGAAGTTTTAAGTTCAGACATTAATTGCTTAGACTCTGCCCTGCCAATACACTTGCCAAGCATTGTGGGATGTGAAATAAAGAAAATTCCTGAGTCAGAGATTGTATCTTCCTATTCAAAAGTCTTTTTTCCTTACATGTAGTTGTCCAGTCCTTACTCCAACCTGGTTGTACTTCACATGAAATTTTCTGATCATATGTCTGTGGAGGTTTTCTAGTTAGTATTAGTTATTTCCTTCTGAGATCCTTTACTTTTTTCCACATAGTCCCTGGCAGTGTACTGTATCTGTGCTGGGGTTTCATGGAAAGATTTTGGTAGTGAGTGAGGATACAGAGATGGTTCCTGGATGAAGTTGCCAGAAGGTTCCCCCATGTTTGACAGACCCAATATCTTATGGCCCCAAGATGGATCTGCCACTGGTAAAGACTGGTTCCATCATGATGAGAGTAGCATCTCTGAGATAAAAGATTTAGCAAAGGGAGAAATTTTTTTTAAAAATAAAGCTTCAACCAGAGAGAGTGGAGAGGAAAAGTGAAACAGCTCTGCAGAGGCCAAGATCAATGAAGGAAAAGGTGCTGCAGACACCTGCAAGGTGCAGCCCATGGTAGGGCACGCTGGCTCCCTGCAGTCCTACGGAGGAGCAGATATTCACCTGCAGCCCCTGGATGACTCCCCACCAGAGCAGGTGTGTGCCCACTGGAGGCTGTGAGCACATGGGAAGCCCATAGTGAAGCAGGCCCCTGGCAGAAATGCAACCCTCTGGGGAATGAATGTTGGAGCAGCCTTTTCCTGAAGACTGCACCCCAGAGAAGGGACCCACCCTGCAGCACTTTGTGAAGAATACAACCCAGGGGAAGGCCTCAAGTTGGAGAAGCTCATGCAGGCCTGTCTCCTGTGGGAGACTCCATGCTGGAGCAGGGGAAGAGTGTGAGTCCTCCCCCAGAGGGAAAAATGCAGCAGATACAGCATGTAATGAACAGAGTGACCACAACTCCCATTCCTTCTTCCCCTGCACCTCTGCAGGGAGGAGGTAGAGAAAATTTGAAGTGAAATTAAGAAAGTGATTGGAAAATTTAGATTATATTTCTAATTACCTATCCTGATTCCCTAAATCCAGTCTGTTTTGCCCTTGGTGATAACTGGTGCCTGATTTCTTCCTGTTCCTATCTCAACCCATGAGTCTTTTCTTATATTTTCTATTCCCTGTCCAGAGAAGGAGAGGAGTATTATGGCTTTGATGAACACTTGCCATCCAGCCAGGGTCAATCCATCACAGCACCCTAAGCAAATGCAACTATTACAGTCCCAAAATGTATGTCACATGTTAGTGACAGCATTAATAGTTTCTAGTTTTTCACCCCACAGTAGTGCTATTACTATTACTTACTGATGCTGTATGAAGTACAGAATTTCTTTGGACTTGATAATGAAATGGCTTGATAGAATGTATCTTTTCTTCTAAAAGCTGCTTATTGAAATCGATGAAAAGATTGGTGTGCATAATTTCTTGGAAAATGAATAGAAAGATTAATACTATCTACTGCTTTAAATTATCAGATGGTCTGTATTGATCAAAAATAAAACCAATACAGATATAATAACAGAAAAGGAAATTAAAAATGTACACAGCACCAACTGCCATAATAATTATAAGTGCCTTTTCTGAATCCAATCATTCAGCTAATTTTCATACACTATCTTCTCCGTATTCTATAATCTCTATTCTATTTCTTTTGTCACGTAGAATTGGTTGCTGCATAATCTCCAGCCCTGTTTTCCACATTTCATAAAGATTATTACATTTTTTAACTATCGGTCACTGATAAATCTGCATATGTTCTCTCATATACAGGCCCAGACACAGCTTTCAAAGCGTCTAGTCTGCAAGACAGACTACCTTAAAGTCTGAGAAGTTGTGAATGCACACACGATATGTGTTGAGAGGTTTTTCTCTTTGCACTTTAATTATATAAACTGTAAAGCAACACTTCGTTATATCGTGCGATGAATTTAAAAATGTGTAAATTCTGGTATCAGTTGTGAAACTCCATTTATTTATTTTTCAAATTAGGTATTCCAGTGGCATTGATTCATTCATATGTACAGGGATATAATTGAATAGAAAAAGGAAATTGCTAAGTGTCAGTCATCTCAAGAGAAGATTTCTGCTGCATCTCTAAATAAACTAGCTTTTCTTAAAATTTTCACATTTCTGCTCAAAAGCTTGTAGAAGTCTGTCCATACTCACAAGACCTGCACTTAGTTGCCCATCACCCATTTTTGGGCTGCACTGTGGATCTTACTCACAATCTATTGCAGATAACAGTGAGAAAGAGGAGCTTTCAAAGATAAGCTGAATTTTCCTATTTAAGTTGTCTTTCCCTGTTTCCATCTCCTTCTCTGTGTTAGAAAAAGTCTTGCCTGTATGTTTCCATGTATGTCTAATAGAAATGATCTGTGTTAGTGGATCTAGCTGAGTTTCTAACCTATTGAAGTTTGCCAGGGCTACAAATCCTCCACAGAAAATGGTTTTAAATCCACTTCAATTGAGTCCTTTAGCAGTATTTGAGGAGATCAAAAGGTTTTGACCAGCTGCTGTTCTTTTGCTCTTTCTCCTCTGAAACATTCTGCACTCTGTTGGTTGTTGTCTAGTATCTGCATTTTAGCCCCCCAGTGCTAGGCAGATAAGATGATAGAGGCTCTCTGTTCAGTGCATACAGTGGATCCTGAGGGTCTCTCTCCTCTCTGCTCAGCATTTTGTTTTCACATAAATATATAAACAATACAAAAAGCATGAAAAAGTCATTAGATAGCTTAAGGAAAAAAAATTATTACCATAATTTTATTGTAAGGTATTGCAGTTATTGTAGTTATTTGCCACAGAATTAATTCTGTCTTTTCCTTTGTGTTTGTATAAGCCAAGGAAAAAGGAGCCCTAGCAGAGAGGTTGAAACAGGAGGATGTCACAGTCAGGTATAAGTATCACCTGAGCAACAGGTGTAGGTGTAATCCTTTCTTGTGCTAGAAATCATGTTCCCCACGTGCGGAAAGAGTGATTATTGAGATGCCTGCAGGTTTGTGGACTCACTTAAGGGTGATGTGCTGAGTGTGAAGAAATTGCAGCAAATTATCTTATATCCATTGCCCAGTTCTTCACTAAAGGGTTCTAATCCCTTGTCCTCTTCTCCCTGAGGTACCCTACTTACTGTAGGCTGACACTCCTGCCTGCCTGATCTCAACAGTGGTGGATTGATAAGGTCACCAGGTTAAAGCCCAAGGCTTGAGCTGGTGCTTAACATACAGTGCTGATTTATACAGCCTTTTTTCCTCTTTCCTGCTTCCTTAATTAGTATTTAAATATTCCAAGTGAAGTGGAATAGGTCAAACAGGAGCCATTAATGTCAAAAATCTACCAGCTCTCTCATTTAGAGCAGACTGCACTGAGGTTTCTCACATCCCAACTGCATTGCCCTGGCAACAATATTATTATTTAGAAGTGAACAACTTCTTTTTTTAGTATCATGACTAGCCCTCTGCTTTTAATATGCCTAGCCTTAAAAAGGCATTGCACATTAAATATTTTACTTTTTTTTTTGTCCTATTGGCAGAATAAGATTGTTATACATGAAATAGTTATGAAGTGACATAAATACAGAAAATTGCTCTTTTACACCTGAATGAGTCTGAGTGGAATAGGTTTATTTATTAGTTTTGGAGGCTTAGTTTTGTTTTGTTTTTTTTTAATTTTTCTACTGAACTGTAAAATCAAGTACTCATCCTTAACCAGGGATTCCTATGGTTATTAAGTTTCAAGGAGATAATGCCTCAGCCCACAAAGACAAATATTTTACCTAAGATGCCAGAACTACAAACGCACTCTGGACTCTGAAAGTCACAGAGTGTTCTCCTCAAAGTTGTCACCAATTGTTGAAGCTTATTTGTACTCACGAGACCTTATGGGCCTTGGGATTGTATTCAAAGTGACAACTCTGAAACCAGAGGAATAGTGAGAATCTCAGAGTTTTAGCTGTTTGGAATTTAGCAAATCAATCTGTTGATGTAAAGGTGACATCTGTGACCTGATGGGGTAGTCCTGTGTGCATGAGAAATTGTGATGTGCAGTCAGAGGTATATATCCCTGGAGTAATCTTTTTATAGAAATGTATATATAACTTTTTAAACTTCCAATCCTCATTGAAAATCAATAGCAATCACAACCCAAAATGCCAAAAGGCTCTAGCAGACATGTGGCAGTGGATTAAAATTGGATGGCTGAAATTGTAGCAGCCTTCAGCTGCACTCTCCACTCCTGTGATGGATGTTGCCTCTCCCAAAGCAGGGACAACTGATCCGCTCATGAATCTCCTGATCCACTGCAGTGCTCATCAAAAGCAAACTGACTTGGATTCAGGCTGGCTGTAATATGGACACAGCAGTTTGGCTTGAGAGAGAAAATGTTTATTATATGGACGGCAAGGATACCTAGAAAAGTTCAGCAATCTGATTTTAACCTGTTGCTGAACGACCTCTGCTAGCTGTAAATGTAGAATTCGATAGGCTCCATCAGGTGATTTCAAAACAACAAAAAACCCTGTCCCTCACTGGGTGCCTGAAGCCTCACTGATCTCTTGGGCAGGAGTTCTGCCTAACTTTGGCATTTTTCTGAGCAAAAGGAGAATCACTGCTGGCTGAACTGATGGAAACATTGTATGTACATCCTCTTTTTCTCAGTCGTCTGTCTCTGTAAATATCATCACTGAAGGTTTGCGGGCAAAGCTGGCACTGGTAGGAGGTGGACAAAAATGAACAGAGCACCTAGACACCTGAAAACAAGAAACAGGCAGGGAAAAGCATGAGGATAACACCTTGGGTATTACAATGATAGAATGTTTGTAGAGAGAGGGAGATCATCTAAGTGCTATTGCCTCATCATTTTGGAGTCATTGTATACCATTGTGATGGTATCGATGTACAATCCACCCTACATGAGATTACATAGCAGCAAACAATGTCTTTCTCAGGAGCTGTCAGATAAAATCCCCCCGCCAGTTTTGTTTATATCGGTATCTAGGGACATAACAATCTAATTTCCATTTGCTTTAGGACATACTGTCTGGGGTTTTGATTTTAGGCAGTTCCGTCATTAGGTTTCTGTAGATTTTGCCTGCCAGTCCTGTGAGGATGAGATTATGTAAAGAATTTAAAACAACACTGGAGATCTTTCTTAGACCACTGAACCACACTGCTAACACTGTATAAGGAATATCCAGCAGTATAATGGTATTTTCCTAGCTTGACATCCAGTCAAATTTAATCAATAGCTGTTCACTCACACTTTAATGTATGCAGCAACAGTGATTTTATTGTATAACATCCTGAGTTTTTAAGGGGAAATCTGACTTGACTACATCAACAACCAAAAGCTTGCCACAGATAACCTTCCAACATACTTGGGCTCTCTCCGCAGCATTGCTCAGATAAATCAGTTACTACTTTCTTCACCAAAGAAGACACAGGGAGGTCTGAGTTCTAAAAGTTAGGTACACTAAATAGTCAGGAAATATTTTTACATAGCAGCAGACATAGAGGAATTATCCTTCGGCTGGTAAAGTATAAGTCTATATCTGTATGTACACAATAGAGTTTTAATTGTTTGTATTATAACTTCAAATACCTGCCACTAGGATGTCCTTGAAGACATGCTGTGGTACTAATCAGATTTGTCAAGATGAGACAGTACCTTTCTATTCTCTCTTACACATCATAAATTCTGACTGATATCCCCAAGGGGAAAAAATGCATAATGTGTCATTTATGACCTGTTACATGCACAAATTACTTGCATCTTGTATGCAGTAGGATCACAAAATGCTATTGATTTTGAATTTGACTTATGAAGCTGATCTTTATTGTTAGTTGTCACTTGGAAGATTTTTCCTCTTGCTGTGAATTATTTGATTTAAAATCTTTGTTCGGAGAAATGGAAGCAGTGATGGTTTTATAATACTTTTGAAGAACTGTATGCACTCTATCCTAGGAGATAGAGATTATTTATAAGCAGAAAAAATATTCTATAAATCAGAATAACTTTCAAATAAGTAAAAATCCCCATGTAATATGCCAATCTTGTTTTGCTTTTACAACTCTGCTGTGTAGCAGAGCCATTTTTCAAGGCTTGAAGCAAAGCAATGATCAGCACCAAGATGCTTGTGCAGAAGCAAAATTAAAAGGCAGAGCTAAGAGAATTATTCATTAATACAACACACTACATAATAAAATGAAAAAAAAATTATAAAAGGAAGTCTAGAACAGATTAGGGTATGAATTTGAAAAATCAAAAGCTATGACAGATTAAGAATTAGGGAACCTCTTCCACCAAAATTGTCCTTCCCAATTTTATGTGTTTTTGTCAGATTCATAAAAGGGCATTTCAGTATCACTTTAGGATATTATTGTAACATTCTACAGGAAAGGAATAAAACCAGTATTCATTAGCATAAGGATTGGAAGATTTTTTTGGGTAAAATGGGAAGGAAAAATATATGTATGCATGGGTAATATTAATTATTTTATCCTTTCTTCATTTATTTCTTTAAGAATATAAACACTGTGATTCTCAAAGAGAGTTTAAATACAGGTTGTGATAGTAAATGTTGGAAAGTCTTCAACAGCCTATACCTGAACTCCAGCATAAGTTTCTCAGTGCCTATTTGTCATTTTCCATGTCAGAAATGAAATTGAATCTGCTTACCTTCATAGAGAGAAACTTTGTCACACAGAAAATATCAGTTTTATGGGTTGTGTGAGCTGTGACAGAAGACAAAGAAAAGCAAAGATCTGCACAAACCAGCTGTCACTTGATTCCTCAAATTAATTTATGCAATTTGGTGTCAACAAGCAGACCAAGAACACGTGTAATAAATATATATTTGAAGATTTTAACTATATGTAGTATACTATTGTAAACTAAGTGGAGATACTATGGTCTTCTACTAGTTTAAACTGTGGTGTTAGGAACACTTTTACTATTGTTATTGTATATAAT
The DNA here is from genome assembly GCA_013400435.1 of Pycnonotus jocosus. Classification (NCBI taxonomy): domain Eukaryota; kingdom Metazoa; phylum Chordata; class Aves; order Passeriformes; family Pycnonotidae; genus Pycnonotus; species Pycnonotus jocosus. Next base: position 53,534 of record VWYP01003297.1, read on the forward strand.
AGGAAAAAAAAAAGCCTCCTTAGATGGTTTAGGTTATCAAAATGTATTTTATGAAGCAGATTAAATTGAGAGATTTCAAATAGTGTTAGGTTTCAGTTACCACAGTTTTGGTTTGTGTCCGGAATTAGTGTTTGTGTCCAGAATTAGCATTTTTAATACCTCAGGAAGAAGTGGGTTAAGTTGCTACTGTTACTGTCCATCATATACTTAATGTGTGTCAGCTGGTTACTTAGCTACCAGCTAAGTAAAGCGACCAGATTTTTATTACCAAATCTGTGCTTTCTGGAATCAAGTCTACTTTGGCATTGTAGTTCTTTTTTCTTAGGAGATTATTTCATTAAGTGAAAAATTCCACAAAGGAAGTACTTAAAAATCAGCTACAATCTTATTCACAACTTTTAAGGATCCTGGACATGGAAATAATTTGTGTTTCTGTTAGATGAAATGAAGTATATATATATATATATATATATATTTCTATTGCTACTGATACATGTCCTTCACAGCAGCACTACAGTCAAACCTCAAGTGGCATAGATGCATTAACTCCATTAAAGTCAATGGAAGTTCACTTAATCACATCACCTGAGAATCTGGCCTACAGCCCGTAACAAGACAATCCTTTGGAGGGTAATAATATTTTATGCTTTCATCAATCACTCTCCTAAGCCTGTAGCTATTTGTGGCAGACTAAAAAATGTCATATTATAATAATAAAAGGCTGGTTGTGATTATTGCTTCCAGAAAGTGCAAGCACCTATTTTTTAGTAATACAACACTTATATTTATTTTAAACATTCTGATGACAAAACAATTTCAAAACAGCATTCATATTCTTGGCTTTAAGGCTTCAAGTTGTCACATTGTTTTCCTCTCTTTTGTCTGTTTGCATAGGACACATGTCTACAACCACGACGATAATAGATGGTAAGAACGGATCCGTTCCTTCGTCATCCATGAAAGTGGGCAAGAAATCCGTGACAGAAGACCTTGTGACCACATTCAGCTCACCAGCAGCATGGCTTCTTGTGGTTGCTCTGATTGTTACCTGGTCAGCAGTAGCTATTGTAATGTTTGACCTGGTGGATTACAAAGCCTTAGCAGGTAAAACTCAGCATATTCTATTTGACATCTTCTATATTCAAATTTAAAAATTTCTTAAGCAGCCTCTATTACATAAATCTGCCGGTGTCTCACCACCTTGGAGACAACACAGTGTGTCTGCTGAGCTTACCAAGAGAGAAGATATTGTGAAAAACATCAGAACACATCCGTTTACACCTCATACACTTTTATAATTTAAGTCTCTGCATTTTGCAGCCCATCCTCATCTTGGAAAATGAATACGCTGACAGTAATGTAAAATGTATATGAGCATGTAAGGTCAGATTTCTGTTTTCCAATTTCTATATAATCTTTTTTTCTAGATAAAATTATTATTAATTCATATCTTCAGAAATATAGTCTTTAATAGTTGCCTTGAGTATTCTGATATCTGCTTACACAGTTCAATGATCAGAAAAATGTAGAAGAACATACTAACTCTAAAACTGATCTTCAAAAACCATATATACAGAGGATCGGATCCTTAATATTAGCTAAGACACACCCTTGTCTTCAATAAGGCAATAACTCTCACCTAGTTTTAAGACTTGGCTAGATAAATGAACAAGATCAAGCTTTAGGGTACATATTGATTACCGTGGGCAAAGATGAAAATGAAGTGGGCGGTACAAGGACTGTGATTCTAATTGAGGAACAGAAAAAAAGAGTGTCAAATAGAAAGAAATGGAATATTTATGTCTTTTATCTGGCAGTGATATATAATGGAAAATAAATTAACTACCTGTGTTTGTAAAGGAAATGTAGTGTTCAGCAAGCCTTCAGTAGTAAAGCCTTTGTGAGGCAAACAGCCATGAACTATTGAGAAACATGTATGTGAACCAGAAAACAAATGATTAGGGTCCTTGTCTTCCTTAAATGAGAACTCCAGCTCTAAAGTTACTGCACCTCTCACAATAATGAACTAGGAACTGAAATTTGGACTTCAGCCTTTTAATTCAAAAGAAATTGAGTTGATGTTCTGGAGTAAATTTCCTGGACTTTATTAGTTTACTGATAAATTCATAGATTTTTTTTTTGTCCTGCTGTATATCAATATTGACTTCAAGATTTACTTAGAAAGCTTTTGAAACATGTATAGATCTTGAAAGAAACCAACAAATCCTAGATCAATAGAAGTCACAGACCTTGAAATGTGGAGAAAATGTACCACAAAACTTTCTTAATTTTTTTCTCATCTGTCTGTGTTTTCAGAAGGACATCTCTGGGGTACTAGGAAAACATAAAGTTATTTTTGAGAGATCCTTCCAAAATAAGCATCAGATTTTAGTTTGGACACCAAACACTTTATGCTACAACAGGGAGACAAAGAAAGAGAAACTATCATATTCAGCTTTATTTTTTCCATATTACATATTAATCAGTCAGTCAAGTTCTTAATATATTTTCAATGAACAGTCAAGGACCAGGGTATAACTCAGATTAAACTCTTAAACTCAGAAATTTCTGAAATGGCTGTCAGGTCACACATGTGCAATAAACAAGTCAGGTAATGCTAAGCAATAATAATCTGTATTTTATTTGTACCAGAGTCTGAAGGAAACTTTCTAAGCAGATGGAATTCTATTCACATTGTATTGTTTGAGCTTAAATCTCACAAGCGTTGATGGAAAGCACCATTTCAGACCAGGACATAGAAATAAAACAGTGTAAAATTTAATCTGCAGGGTGAATTTTTATTTTGTGTAGGTTTCGGAGAGATGATACTTCAGTATTTTGTGTTCATGAGTTTGTTTCTTTTCCTTTCCAGCAATATTTCTGTTCGTAAGTGGTTAATTAAACCACCATTCAAATCAGGTCTCAATGATCAGACATTAAGAGAAGGAACTGCTGTACTTCTTTAGACCAGGATTTATTAGACTGTTTTCTGTATTTACATACATATATGAATAGTTGCATGGCTGTTATCATAACCTTTAGGTTTTCACTCCTGATTTCTTACTGATTTTTTTGAGTTAAACCCAGTGATTTGTAAAAATTCCATGGAAATAGCTGAAGATTTTACATAGAATCACATGGCTGGCATTATTGATACAAGAATGATTTTCGCTTTTGGACAGTTTGCCTACAGTGGAAGTAGTGCTTCTTTTTCTCCTTTTCATATAGAAAGTAGAATTCGGAGCATATTTCTAAGTGGCTCCTTAAACCTAGAACCCAGTAATTTTTTTGTCTTGGATTTGATATTGTTCCTTGAAAAACTAGACCTACATAAAAAGAGTGAATAGTTATATTAGGGACTATAAATTTAGTTTTACAGGCATGATTAAAATTAATTTCCTAGTTTTCAAATGCAAATGCAAGATGCCAAAGAAAATATATTCAACTGTGTGCTTTTTAAATCCATAAAACACAGAAAATTCAGTGTTTTTTTCACCAAGAACACTTGTCTTTCATAAGCCATTGCATTTAATTTCTGTCCCATTTCTCTACCTGAAGTTCCATGAAGTTCATGTTCAGAAAGTACGCATAGCATACGAATGAGGCAGGCTGAGAGAGCGGATCTCAGCCTAGAGGAGACAGAAGGGTGACAGAGGAGCAGCCTGCAGATTTTTGAAGGGCAGTTACAAAGTTGGCAGAGGATTCTGATCTATGGGCTCCCACAGGGATTTTCACTGCATTTCTGTGCCAGAAATTACCATCTCCATGGCAGAGCTGTAGCAGTGACTACGCCACACAGGAGTGAGTGCAGCGGAAAGCAGGAGCAGCCTGACCTGGTAAACCAGTCAGGGAACTGTGTGGCTGAGGAGGAGACATGGATTTTTTGCCCCTGATCACACCAGAGTAACATCTGAAAAATACAGGAAGTGCAATGCCCTAGATGATGAGTTACCCAGAGTATACAGAGATTCATGGAGCTCAGGAAATACACTGCATGTGAGCTGAGTAGGAAGTACTTTAAACTTGAACCTGAACATTCTTTTCCTTCAATAATTAACAATTTTACTCTCATTATCTGAAAGGCAAATAATTCCAACATATGTAAATTATCAGTATATGTATTTTTAGCTCTTCTATATTTTTTTAATTTATTGGTATGAACTTCCCACCACCCTCTGATTAGAGTGATTAGAGTGCCAACCCTTAGGCTTTGCTTCTTGATTGCTGTGGTTTCACATTCTTTTAGAAGTAAACTATCGAGTTTGTGAGATTTCGACAATTTATATAAAATGAAATTTGTTCCGGAACGATAAGAAAAAGAGATGTTTAGTTTCATCCTAAAGTAGATGTGGTAAATTACTTTTTTGCTGGCCCTCTTTATTCAGCATACATTTTACAAAAGTAAAGTGGTTTACAGAACTGATGGAGGCTGAGGGAGGTTAATACTTAGGGTTTAGGTAAGTGAAGTCAGATTACATAAATTAAAGCTCCACACAGAGAAAGATTTAAGATACAGTTTTGCATAATTTTACACATCCAGAACATGATGGCTGTAAATTCTATAGCACTCTGTATTGTTCAGGAGGTGCTGGTAATGATATAAAATATATCATTACAGGGGGAGCCTGTGTCACAGGTTGCATGTGTAAAGCTTTGCTTCCTGGGTGGTTATGTGTCAGTTTGTTCAGAAGTCAGGACAGGGATGGAATCTGCAAATCATCTTTAGCTTTAGCAGTGGATTTCAAGGAAAGTATGAGACAAAAATTAGATCTGTACTGAAAGTTTCACCCCTGTTCTATCTACCCAGAAGAAGGAAATGAAATTTTACAGTGTTGTGCTTTAGTGTATTATGCTCATTCCTTTGAGGAATCAAATGAAAGCTTGCATTCCTAGCAGGCTGTATTATACAACTATGAACATGATTGAAATATTTCTGATGTGATATGAAGGTGACATGAATTACAAAAGCTTGAGAAAAGAGACTACAAATCTCATGCAGTACACAGTGTGTACGAATATGGAATAAGTAGTATACCATATTAAAGAATCTCTTATATTTTCAATATTTTTCAGAAATGAAGAAAAAAAATTAATTTTGGTTTTGTGTGTGCTTTGCAACAGTTCATTACTTCCATCCTTTGTGTTGGAAAACACACCTTTTTAGCTGGTGTCATAATTCATGAATGTATTTCATGCATTTCTTGTACACATAACTGGATTATACATTTTAATTGGTAAATGCAACTCAACAATTTAAGATTATTTTAGACCTTAAGACTGATTGCCCAGGAATTCATATTTGTTAATGGGCTAATAGAGCGTTCAAAATTCCCTGCCATCTCTGTGACCAATTACAGCTAATTACATCCCCCTAATTTCAAATCCAGAGTGTTCAATATTCAGAGTAAATTGACAGTGATTTAGCCAGTCACCTGAAAGCCAGACTAAATCAAACCTAATGAAATCTCACCAAATCTATGAAACCCCAAATTACCTACAAAATAATATAGCTGAAAATACAGAAAACACACACAGACACATTTAGCAGAATGAGCTTGCTATGTTGCTTTCATGAGTGTAAAACCAACATGAATACACTCTTTGTTGGGACTAATTTGTTTTGTCCACATAAAGAGGCTTTTTAGAGACCTGTAGCAAAGGCAGACCTTTGTGGAGGTAATGCCTTTAGGAATAGAGAGTTAACAGAGCATGAAGCTCCCATCCAGTCAGATGCTTTCTTTAATCATATTTTTTTCATCTTTTTAAGTTAATGCAGAAAAATTGGCCAAATATTGTGGGGCTTTCCACAGTAGCTTCTGAACAACACATTCTGAAGTCACCATTTCCCTGCCTGGCCTTGTGGTCATTTTTATTACTGTCTTGCAGTCACAGATAGATTTTGTCTGGCCTTGGGGAGTATATAATAATTATAGAGAATATACACATACATATTTCCCCTGCAATATCATCTCACTGTAGTCATCCTGTTGGGCTAATGCTCACTGGAAAATTTTAAGAACTGCATAAAAAGAGTACATGTATTTTTGCTCTTGTATTTTGTGACTGTATATCCATAAGTGTTAAGACTGAAAATACATTTGCATTTAGTCAGGAAAAAGAATGAACTTCTGGATTAGTTTAAACCACCAGCAAACTTAATGGAATAAATAATTTTTTTCTCTTTTTCAAACATTAAAAGCTCTAGACAAACCTCCTACTCTGAAATTTATCAAAACAGTGCTATAGTCTTCTGCAATACATTTTTTTACTGTATTTATAAATGTCAATTCAAAGCATGATTGAACAGCCTATCTATTTTAAAGTTCTTAATGAAGTTCTTAAATTAATTATATGAGACTTCAATTAATGTACCTAAAACCTACAAAACATTTTTTTCTCTTTTCCATGATGAAATCAATTAAAGGGATTTAAGCCCATTTCCACTTTAAAGAAGGGCTGCTCAGATGACATCTACTTTCTCATGTTTCAGTCTGCAGCAGATTTCATAGCTGAGTTATAAACCCCTAGAAAATGAGTTTATAGTGAAAAGAGTGACAGTCTATGAACTATTGCAGTATTGCAAGGGCTGTTTTCATCCCAAAAGGTCCAGTGTAAAAAAGATGATAAATTTTGATAGATCAAACTTTGTGAAGTTATGTAGTAGAAGATATGAAATTCCAGAAACCATTTCAATGTATAGAGAAGGATCTAAGAGGAGAATTCATGGTTAAATATGCTTCATGGGACACAAAACAGAAAGCAAATTTCCAGTGCATAATAGTATCTGTGAAATTTCTAATTTTAAATGAACAAATCAAACCAGTAATTCATTTCAGTAACAATTGCAGTGATGCAATTCTTTGGTTACTTGCTTTTGAAGAAATTGAAGTAACTCAACTAGAATCACCCACATGTAATATATTCTTTTCAGCAATAGAATTTGTTTGCAACTTGTGAAAACACTGTGCTTTGTTTGATCACGTTCTTCCCTTGCAATGATTCACACTGCATTATCTCACACCTACAACATATTGTTTCTCTTTGTAATGAACTCAAATTTCTGCCACATAACAGCAGCCCCACAGAGATTAAACAACTCCTCAAGTGCTTCCTTTAGCCAAGAGACAGCTGAGAACATTCATTATTGCTAATGGTGTTTCTTCATCTTTTTTTATTGCCCTTTCTGGGGTTCATCCTGTTGCCATCAGGTATAGCCACCTATTCACAGCATTGTGATGATCCCTGTTTCCCACCTGGTAAAGACCTTCTGCCTGCAGTGTTCTGAGTATGTGTGTGGGTGCTAACAAAGCATGGGCACGAGCAGAGGCCAGGACACGGCAGCACTGCTTCGCAGATAACCCCAACTCCACCTGGCTGGGGTTTGCAGCAGCCTCTTTCTCATTTTCACATCATGCTTGAAAGAGATCTGACAGCTAAGACATGCCCCCAGCCAGGAGAGTCCCAGGAAATGATGGCAAGCTGAGGTACTAATTTTACACTTTAAACGTCCTTTAAAAATTGTCTAACAACTTTGTAATCTGAAGACTTGTGTTCTTAGTCAGAGAACTGAACCCACAGAATAAGAGAAAAAATAAAGCTTCAAATTATTTTAGATAAGATGTGTCTCAGAAAACACCACCTAATGAAGATCTGAACTACCAAATCAAAACCTTCCGGCTGATATCAAATCAAGTCATGTAAACTACACTTAAAACCCACCCTAAACACACATTCCAATCGACATGTATCAAATGGACCTGAAATTACTCAGTTACTTTGTGAGAGTTTGTGAATTTCTTTCTAAATTTTGGCAAGTAAATTCTAGTTATAGCTGCTTCTTTGTTCACTTTCAGGTGAGGTTTCCTTTATGAACTTGACCTCAATATAATTATCTAAGGTTGCTATTAGAAAGAGACAACTACAAGCTGTAGCCTTAATATTTACAATATCAGTACTTGTAAAATGGAAATTACTGAGAAGGATGACTCTGCACTTTCTTTTGACAGTTTTTATATGTAATATAATTAAAAACTCAATTAGTATTTTTATACAAATATTTTAATGAATTCAGAGTTTTATGGCTGTTTAAATAATATGTTTAAAAACCAATCTGTTTAAGGCTTAGAGTTATAATCTTGACAAAAAATGTTACTCTATGAAACAGAAATGTAAGACCTAAGGACAGTTATGTTGATGAACTGGAATGTTAATAATAGGAGACTATGTGTATACTGAGTTCAGTATCTTAGATGTTACTTTTCAAAAGATCACAGAGTAGAAAGAAACTCACAAATACGTAAACTTTCAAATGACAATATAGGTCTCTATATTTATAACAGAATATTTTATTAAAAATGGATATGTTTTATTACCTCAAGCTTGTGTAAGGGTTTTGTATTTTATCAAACACAACAGAAATTCTCTGTCTTCATCAGCTCTACCTTGTCAGTGTCAATGAAGTAGTTTATATCTCATAGATCAATCTTTGCACCAGATAATTACCATCATTTGTAACTTAATTGCATTCAATTCACTGTAGTCAAAATACGTAATTGATGAAAATCCAACAATTGCTAATTAATTTGTTGCGATTCATTAGAAAAAAAAAAGCCACCCTAACATAAGTTCAAATCTGAGCATACATTTAAACATTTGACAAGCAAAAAAGATTGATAGGAAACTACATTTCTGGCAGAGTTACTAAGACTCGAATAATGACTGAAATGATTTGCACAGATAATCAGTTAGTCACTTTTTGTTGTGCACTTCACAGGAATGAATGACACAGCCTATTAAACATAACCAAATTTGCTCTACAGTCTACAGCAAATCATACCATGTGATTACTCAATTCTTGTATCCAAAAATCACTTTTAAAGTATCCATTATCAGTCCGGATTAAAAAAAAAAAGAGGTTTTCTGTTCAAAAATACTTTGGCATTTTATGAAAATTACTTTCTATTTTCTTGTTACCAGGAACATACCTAATGCCAATTGCAGAAGTTGAGAATTTTGTCATTGCTTGGTTTCAAGTAACTGTGTTAAGTGTGAATTATTAATTACCATTAAGGTTAAAATTATGATTTTAAAATCATTTAGAATTAAGACTGTGAGCCAGGGAGACTTCAGAAGTGAAAAAATTATTTGTTCAGTACTGTAGCACTTGATGTGCTGCTTCAAATTGCATAGGGATTTTTTAGAAGTATTTAGTACTTACAACACATCTGAAACTATTTTTTAAATAATTATTTTAAAGATGTTTGCATATATATTTAGTATGGAAAATCCAAAAAATCTTCCAGATATCTCCAGCAGCTAAAAAAACATTCTCCAATCAAATTCAACTGAGTTGTCCTACAATAAGATTTCTTTGAAAGGCAGTATACTAATTCCTTCCATTTGACTGGAATTCTTCCTCTGTCAGCTTTACCTTTTCCAAATTTCTTCATTTTCTACAAGGTTCTGGAATTCTGATGTTTCCTCTGAAAACAAAACAACTCTTAATATTCCCATAGCAGTGAGCATGCCAGCACAAGAAAAGAGGAACTTCTATTGATCTGACAAACATCTTATAGTGTACCAAGTAAAAAAAGGTTTTGAGAAACAAAATCTAGCAAAAATGCTACAAAAACGCTAGCAAAGCATTTTTGTGGAATCAGTGCTGTTCTGGAATGTAAGTAATTTACCGAGGTGGATAGTTGTATAGACATGGAATTAATTATGAATGTAAAGTTATAAATCTAAGTGCTTAGCCGAAGTGTACAAAACCAAGAAGGATTTAAATCTGAAACAGCATCACTAGCAGGATCCCTGTCACGTACCTCAGTAATATGAAAATAAGGTGACATGTCCATGCTAAATTTTCAGGCTCCCTTTCTAGTCAAAGGAAAGGAGTGGGTATCTTTGGAAATTAGCTCATGTAACCGTAAAACAGATTTCAGAGGAAAGAGAGACACTTGCCTTCTGAAGATCACAATATGTCTTTCTGCACTGACTTTTGAGGCAGTTTAGAAACCACCAGAGATTCAATATACCTTTCAGGTATATTTCACTAAACAGGATAATCTGAACTTAAAGGAGGTTAAAGGTAATTGCTTAGTGTCAACTAAATTCTTTAATATTAATTGTGTGTTTCAAGTCTGAACTTAACCCCCTCAGTAACCATTTACTTCCTTTCCCCTCCTTCAACAGGTATTTATAAATTGTTTACTATTTTATCTAAGACTAAAAAATTGGCTCAATCCCTATTTAAAAATGGAACAAAAGGTAAAACTTCATAAGTCTTTATCTATCTGAGAAATATTCTGTATTGATAAAAGCTCTTTTTACAGTTTAAATTCAAAATCCTGCCCCCACTGCTTCCAGAGCAATGGATTTTATGTGATATATAATATATTAGCTACAGTTTAAATTAATTATGTTAATGTATAATAATATTAATTATAGCTATATATTAGTTACAAATCCTATATTACACACCATATGTTAGCAAAAGAAATATATTGTGAACTTACTTTTAAAATAATTAGTCTTCTAAGATTTGATGAGAAATGAAAAGTTGGATAGAAGACTCCTTATCCAGTTGAATATGCGATAGTAAAAAAATTCATCATTCTTTTCAATTGCTGGACATCTCTAAATTTAAAAATATCGAGCTCAAGCTTTGTTACAAAAATCTGCATTCTTTCAGCTTCACTCTTGAAGCAAGAGTATGTAAATCTTCTGGAAATGGTTGTCTTTCTTTGCATGTGTGTGAGGTAAATTGAATCTTTCTCTGTACTTGTTAACACCAGAATTGTTTCATTTCCTTTGTCTTTAGTGTATTTCATTCTACTAGGGACCTCATAGCACCTGGTATTGTCAAAGAACTAAAAGCATGGATTTAATCAGTCGTAATTTTCACTTCAGCATTACTTGGTGTGGTGTCCTTAAGAGTCCTAGAACACATCACTACTATTAGCACTAATGTTAAAAAAACACTGGAAATACAACACAAGTTAAACAGAAGATCTGTGCATGAGGACATCATTTTCCAGGTCTGTGCCACTTGCATCAGACCTCAAGTGTGCTCACAGTATCTGTTAGAATGCAAAATTTCATTTTGCAAATATGAGTAAAGTGTCCTCTACATAGCTCCAAACTGATTTTTCTAAACTTTGTATGTTAAACAGGATTTGCAACTTGGGCCTGTTAGCATAGGCATGACTGGACACTCAATTTTGCCTCTGGACACTTATAATTTCTAATTCCTTTTCATAGTGTGGTATGAAGATGCTATGAATTAAAGACCAGGATATGATGTTGAAGACTGATTCATCAGCAAAGATGGCTTGCCTTGGGGTGGTTGGAATAATTTCCTCTGCTCTTGATCTTGCACTTCTGTGAACATTTCCCTTGCCTGCCCAGGGGGGACAGCTCTGCTACCTGTGAAGCAGAAGCAATTATTGAACTTCTAGTTGATAGACCAGTATATTAAAATAAATTTATACCAGTTCTTGTTTAGTTTACAGCTGTAGTCCCTGAGGCTATAAAAACCTGTGGCTGTAAAAGCAACTGAGCCCTCCCTAAGCAACCAGTGGGTAAAAGGAGGGTGGAGAGCCACACAGAAAATCAAGGCAGCTGTCCAAAGTTAAACCATCCCTGCTTGTGAATCAAAATCTTGCTTGTGCTAAGACACCCCTGGCCATATCCATTCTATTAGTCCACTTTGACTCCTTAGCACCTCTAGATTAGAATAAAGTGCAAATGACATCAGGGGTCAGGTCACAAATTCACTTTTTAAGAGCCTAAGTATAGGTATTTATTCTCCTGGTTAATGCTTGAGAAGGCAATTTGTGGCAAATCACTTGAAAAAATTAAATCTCTACATCTCAATGCATGAAGACAATGCAAACAAATAAGTGCCATGCTAAACAAAGTAAATACTCGCTGGTTTACTACTCAATCTTTCTGAATCAAATAATATGCACAGTGCACAAATAACGTGCAGTAAATTAATTTATTTGCATTCATGTCATTGCATCATGTCACACCTTTAATTTATTTGATGTGTCTAATTGTTCAGCAACATATACCTATAAAACACAATTTTCGCAAAACAATAGCTACAGTATTTCTTTGGTCTGCATTATAACAAGCAGATTCAAACCAATAGAAAGTCAGCCGGGTCTCTTGTGTTTCAGAATAATTAATTAGAAATAAAGTTGACTGTTTAGTGATGCATTCATATTTCAAATAAAGCTACATCTAAGTTTTATTATAACACTTTTAGAAAATAACTGTTCGTACTGCTGTCACTGAAAAGGTTCATTTAAACCTGCACCTTGCATGATTTTTAGCCTGCAAGTCCATCTGAGACTGCTTTTAATTAATGCTAAGGTTTGGCTTGTGAGTCAGAACACTGCAAGCAGAAGTTGTTCTGAAGAGACTTGTCTTTAGCTTCCTACTAAAATATTTACTTACAGAAAGATGATGTGAAACAGAGGTACAGTTCCCACCTTGATACTGTTAAATTTAGTGTACATCAAAACTCCTAGGAACAAGACTAGGTCAAAAGTTCAGTTTCAAGTACAGTGGACAGTAACATAGACTGAATGAGGGTTGTCCCTCCTCCTAAGCAATGTTGGTACAAAGAAAACAGAAAATTGTTGCACAAAATGGTCAGAAGAAAAAGTCTTTCAGTGGCTGGAAAGTCCCTCTGAAGTAGTGTGTCAGGTACAGAGAAGTCTGGTGAGATTCCAATTGGAAAAGCCTTTAAGGGAGTACTAGTATTACCTACTGATGGCTGCAGTGCCTGGATGTGGATACAGTGGGGAGCAGAAGTCTCACTCCCATCAGAGGTTCCAGGAAGGTGAAGGACATGAAACTGCACAGATTCCTTGTTTCCCAGTTTGCCTGCCCACAGGGACAGTAAGATCACGAGTAAAGTATGCTCACATGCACAAGTGTATGTGAAAGAAATTCTAGAAAAGTTGTGAGAGAAGAACCAGGATCACAGGAGTGTGTGTTTGAAAGCAGCTGTCTCTGTGCCACTATCTGGATTTGCATCGCTTTTTATTCTGAACTCAGGTTAATTTTGGCCTGAGTATGAACAGCTTTCTTCTTCCCAGCCTGTATGTGTGGTCCTTGACAATGACATGACCTGTCTGTGTAGTTAATCCGAGGCTCAGCAATTTCTTCAGCCAGGACTTGTGTGAAGGAAGGAGCTGAGCAGGGAGATACGACATGAGTGGGACTGAATCCTAGATAGGCATCAAGAGGCAGGGGGTCTGAGTCAGATTAAAAACTGGGCTGAAATGAAGAGATCATCTCAAATGAAGAATATTAGAATGAAATCCATACTCATATTTTGTCCAGCCAAGCCTCAGAAGGAGAGCCAGAACTTGGAGTACAATATCAGACCAAATTAGTCACTGGGTCCTTAATCACTCTGTGCTCAGTGAGTGCAGTAAGATACTGTTTACACCAGTCTTCCACAGGAAGGAGAGCTGTCCTCAAGTGCTTGAATAATAAAAATTAACATTCACAATCCTTGTTTCTGCCAAAAGAGGTAGCATAATTAGTCCTGTATAAAATAAAGAATAACTTTTATTACTGAAGGAGTTGTTTGGTTTGGGTTCTTTTTTCAAATCGCTTTTGTTTTAAACTCTGCACTCAGGAAGATCTGTTCACAAGCTCAGCACAGAACCACTGAGAATCATTCATGAGACACTGGAAGAGTCTTCTGATTGGATTTATGGCTTTTTTTCTTTACTGTCTGACATCGTATGGAGTGATGATGATGACAGTGATGAAGGTATTTGTAATGCAAAGGCTTCTGTAACTGCTCTAACTGCTGTTTTACACGCAATAAAATGGCATACTTGGCTTTTAACTTCACAGACAAGAAGGTCAGACAAAAGGAAAAGTGAACATTGTTGCTAATAAAGCATCCACTGGCTATTTCAATCAGCAAATTGGTCTCTTTGTTAGCTCTCATCTCATGTTTAATGTACTATTACAGAAAAGCTGTCAGAATTAAATATTAAGATTAGTACATTTTGAATAAAAAAGTACTAATTTGTATATGACTTCAAAGCCACAACCAAAATATGCATCAGGATATTGCTTCAGAGAATGGAAATAACTGTTTTCTTTTAATCAGCAAGAATCTAAAGAACCCTGGAAAATATACAAGATACATCAAGAAATTTAGAACTTTTTTTTTTTTTTTTTAATTTGACATATTGATGATGGGGCAATATATTGAAATGAGAAAAAAAAAGACATTTCAACTGAACTTACAGGATCTTGGATGGCATATAGCAAATAATTCAGTTTACTAAAAGTTATAGTTCTGCCATTATGGTACCATTCTTCATTTGACAATCAGATAAATGAAAGTAAATTACTAATATTTTGATTTTGGAAATAACTCTCCTTCTATTAATAATAAACAAAAAACAAAACAAAACAAAATAAAACAAAAAAAAACCCCACCTAGTTCCTCAGTGTGAGCTGAGACTGCTCACAGTCAGCAGTGGATCCTCGTGTCACATCATATTGGTCATTCTGACAAGCGAGAAGTGTAGGAGTGACATCTTCATTTCACGGTAGTTTATTTTATATTCCATTTGGCTACACCAGAATATAATTAAAAAGCCACACATACTGAAACTGACTTCTACCAGTTTGCACAGAAACCTGGAATATTACCAAGTGTTTACCTTTTAAATATGTGCATGAGCTTTTTATATTAGCACTGTATATGAATGCTAATAGGCTGCTACTTGTGAGTCTGTGCATTGGGTATCCTATTCTGAGATACAATTTGTAACTAGCAGGAAGCCAGTCTCTCCTAAGGTTGACAAACAGAAAAGATGAAAAATAGCTTGGTAAAATTTGATGAGTGTGCATTTTTAGCATTTCATAGCTCCCAAAGCAGGTGCAAGCTTTCAAACACTCGAGTGTCTAATGGTTAATGTCAGTAGGAAAAGTCATAAAATATATGACAGACAAAAATTCAAGATCTGATGTTCACTAGATTTGGAAACCTTAGCTCTGGCAGTGTTTTGCTCAAGTGAAATTTCATCATCAACCAGGAGTGTGAAAAGGCAATATGGCCTCTTACTGCACTATATCATAAAAACTAAATGTTTTGGGCACCCTGTCTACTCTGCTGGAGTCAGTGCAGCTAAGGCTGTACACTAGCCAGTCCTTCAGGATCACTCCTTCAAATTATTCCATGTCCTACATGGAGGTGCAATAACATATTGCAGCAATCAAGTGCTTATAGTTACACTGAAATGGATAATTTTTTGTGTTGGGTTTCACTGGGAGCATTGCTAGATTTACAGTCTTGCTAAATTTTATATCTATTTTATTTGGCATTAAAAAAAATAGTGGGCCTTTCCTTATAATGTGGAAATATGCATAAAGTAAAGCAAATTTTTAATTTTAGTCACAAGTTAATATTCAGAAGCACAAATAGAAATTTAGATATTTCTTTAGTTACTACATAGTTGTTACAGCACCTTGAATTTATCTACCCAAAACTCCATGGCAAGATAATTTTTTTATTAAAAAACAAAATCTCAGAATAGATGCTTGTCATTTAGCATACAAAAAAAAAAAAAGAAAAGAAAATATTTTTTGAAATAAAATAAGCCAACTAAAAAAAAGGTGGTGGTTTTTTGGGGGAATTTTTTGTTTGTTTGTTTTGTGTGGGGTTTTGTTTGTTTGTTTATGTTTTTGGGTTTGTTTTGTTTTCTTGTTTTTTGATTTAGTTTGGTTTTGTTGGGTTTTTTTTTAATCTTTCTCTGATATATTTTTTTTTCTCTTGGTTTAGGTGAAGTGGAACCTTCCCTGAAAAAAGGTTAGTCAGTTGCTTAACAATAGAGGGAAAATATTTTGTAATTGTTTTAAGAATTAACTGTATATCTGTGATATAAATTCTATCAATAGTTACATGGCAATCTACTAACCTTTTCACTTGTGCTCTAACAAACTCATTAAATGCAAAACACAAATAATAATATTTACTGACCTGGTTTTTTGGTTTGTGAAAATTCCTTACTATTTCATTATTACTGAGAAAATCTGAAAAAATTGTCATATGAAAATAGAATTACGGAAATATTATTTATATCCTTGTCATGCTTGTGGGACTCCTGTTAATGCCAAGGAGTTATATCTATGTCTGGATCGAAATAAAGTTCAGGAATAATAATATGGAAAGTATATTTAGTGAGAAATAATGATGAGGTACTGTCAAGTATTTTACCTGAAGCCAACACAGGCCTCTAAAGAAAGAACTTTGTCCTAATCTTCTGAAAAAAATTACTTAGTTATCATATAATTTTTAAAGCAGACTAGTAGAGGAAATAGGATTTATATTTATAATCTTTATGGATATTGAAATTGTTTTGGTGAAACATTAAACTTATATTCAACTTCCATTAAATCAAAATGCAAATGTATTAGAAGGCTGGAATTACTGATGATAGAATGTAAAGCTTTTCAAAACTAGGATGCGTTTTTTCTCCATACTGAGTAAAGCTTGAGAATAGTAGGATGCGTAACCAGCCCTATGTGAACTGAATTTTGTATCCATCAAATTCTGAAGAGGTAAATGCCCATATCGAAGAATCTATCACTCCAGTTGCTTCTGAGATTACAATCCACTTTTCTCTGAAGTTAGTTGGAACTGGATCAGGCTTCTGTTTAATGAAACATTTTGTCAGTCTCAATCTGCAATCCAAGGAATCAATAGGCTTGAAGACCAGGATCAGTTATCTTTCTATTGATGACTCCTCATGTTAGGAAAATTTTGAGACAGTGTAGGAAAAAATTCCATGTCTTTACTTCATCTCTAAGAACTGTAAAACCTTCAGCATCACCCTGTCTCTTTTCCCATAGAGACAGCTGCATTTTTAATTTTACAGAAGGTGCACAGAGTATGAAGCTGTAGCACATTGTTGGCAAGGATGTAGATGTGTGGAATGTGTCTTCCCGCCATGGGCCAGTGTAGGGGCCAGGCTGAAAGTGCTGCTACTTCATGGCTAGGAAGGCATAATCCATGAAAACACTGTGGACAACACCACTCTCAGCATTGCAATCCCTTCTTCTCTGGAAATCAGTGACATGGGCCTTACCCGTTGCATTGGGAGCCACAGCTGTAGAAACAGAATTCAAAGAAGTCATCTAAACAAGCTGAAGGCTGCTTAAATTGTGAGCAATTGGAAGTGACAATACGGTTGTTTGGACCTAAACTTTCTCCATCCAAGGAGCTGAGCATCTAACTGCCAGCTCACTATTCAAAAGCTCACAGCCTGGCTCTGGACATAAATCCTGAGAGGGTCTTCTACCTGTGGTATAAAGGAAATGGACAAGGAGCAGGTGATTTCTCCAGATCTGGTATCTTACAGGATAACACAGCCACACAGATGTGGAAAGGCCCAAATTCAAATATGCTTCACCTGTCTGAACTGTAAAACAATTTTTGAGTGGGCTTTTCCACTTCCTGGATGTGTGCTCAAGATTTTCCCTCTGTCTTTTAGAGTATAAACATCCTTGTCTCCCTGCAAAATGCTTTCTCAGACAGGCCCTGCTGAAGATAGTACCCCTTCCTGTCATAAGTGATGCCATAAGCTTTTACATAGCAACATCCTCAAATAACTTACCATCTCCAGGTGACTGGAGGTCTCCATTTCATCCTGGCAGCCAGGATCTGGACTTGTTTATACTCGATTTTATCACCTCTTTTACTGGGCTACAGAAACACAATATATGTGGCTTGAAGCCACAAGTCCCTTGGAAATGCCAGAGCAGAGTACTGCACTTGTCTCCTCAGTGACAGGCACCTCCCAGCGTCTCAGAGTTGTTCCTGTCTCTCTGCAGACCTCTTTTAAAACTGTACAAACATCAAAGAGCTTCATTGTCAAGGTCTAGGGCTAAACAGAGGTTTTCTGAGTTCTCTGTGGTGTAGTCTACCAAACAGCTTTTCTGTTGAGGCACAGCGAAATTCTCTCCCAGAGCTAAAGCTGGTGAGCGCAGAAAGCAAAGCCCTGGGAGGTAAGCTGAGTGCTCAGGTGAGCTCCTGCAGGTAGCACTCTCACAAACATCACAGTCTGTTCCCCTGAGCACAAGATGCAGATCTCTCCAAGCAGTTTTTCTTAACTAATTTGTACTGTCATTTACATGGTCCATAAATAAGATTTCCTGAAGTTTTCAAAAACAAAACAAAACAAGACTCTGCATTGCTGATTTTTTCCATGTTGCTGCTGTTAGGGCTGGACCCAAAAGAGGACCACCTATGCAAAGATCTGGAGATTTTTGGGTGTCAGAGTGTTACTTTGATCCATGAAATTAGAACCAAATATTTTGGTTATGGAGTTTTCTCTGCCTACAGGTAAAGGGCTATTTCCAAATCCCTTCCACTCTGAGCAGTAATTTTATCTATGGCTTTATGAAGGATCCTTCTTTAGGTGATGCCAGCACTTGAACATTCTAAACGCGAAAAAAAAAAAAAAGAACAATGAGATTGTGCAGTACACTACTGCTATCTCCAGAATATGAACAGATTGACATTTTTCACATTTTTATGGGAAACCTCTCTCAAATTTCACTCTGGAAATGTGCACCATGGTTGCTGTGCCTGATATTTAAGCATTTTTATTGGTTCTAACTCACGGTTATTGTGGTATTCAAGAATAGAATGAGAATTTTTGAAAAATCTCCATGTCTATTTTTAGTGAATAGACAAGCCTTCACTCTTTTGCTTTGCTGACTAGCAGCTTTTATGAATGCTAAAATGTTTGCACATTACTTTATAATGGAATATAGTAACTGAAAAAATAATATTGCTGGTCTCACAATACAATTGCATATTGGAAAAAAATTCAAGGGGAGTGGCAAGGACATTGTCTAGCCATGAAAGAAGAAAAGTCTTATCATAATTATGGTCCTGAAGAAAGCAAAGATCACTTTCCCAGAGATGTAAATTAAAAGCAAAGATAATAGAAGTACAAGTAATGACAATGGGCTTCCACAGGCAATGGGATTATTATCAGTTTCAGAATCCTTTAGAAGATATGAAAATATCTCTCAAGCACCTTTTTTTATTGCAATTATTTTTGCCAGTCCAAGTCTTATCACTAATATTTATCTTCAATAATTGGAAATGAATGAACATTTAATATTGTCTGGCAAAGCAGTATTCTTCAGTGGACATAGTAAAAGATTATTCTGGACTGACTGCAGTCTTTAACAATGCATATTCTCAACATACAAAAACTATAGGTCATTTTCACAAAAGTTTAATGCTTTCAGGCTTAATTTGCTTTTAGTTTCATTTTTTTTCTATAATAGTTATGACTGATAATCTTTTTCATTTTTTCAGGGTTAGTTTCACCTTTAGAGACACATTCTATTATTTGACAGCTCTATGCCTGTATATTTTTACTAGGAATTATTCTTGTAAAAAAGAAAATGGGTTTTTGTTTGTTTGTTTGTTGGTTGGTTTGTTTTTGCAGAATTTTTTTTTACTCTAGTGGACTCAATTGTGAGTTTGGAAAAGAGCTGAGAAAGCACAAAATTGGAAATAAAGATCTCTAAATACTAAAGAAGTGCAAACACTTCAACTTTGACAAACATGCATAAAAAGGTCTTTATTAAACTGAAAATAATTTTAATTTCAATAAATACTATTCAATTAAAAAGCAAAGATAGAAATAAAGCACCATTGTGACAGTTATCCATCTCTGTATTACCACAAAGTTTTATTATTGGCGTAATATTATTCTTACAGACAAGTAAAAGAAACATTTCCTTCAGGTAGAGATCAATCTCTAATTTTTTTTGAGTTAGCCTATATAAGAGACAGAAAAAAGGGGGGGGGTTGACTTTTTTCTTAGGAAAATGTAATTTTAAAAATCATAAATTACAACAAAAAGCCAACACAGACAACAAATTTCTGTTAAAGGTCGCAAGAAATTTTCTAAAAGACAAATAAACCCTTTGGCAAAGCACCTTATCCATCTGTCTTCAGTTCAAATGAGAGTATCATTGCCAGAGTATTAGGCTGGTTATTAATATGCTGAAGACACATCCTGCTCTTAAAGAACACATCAGCTTCTAAGGGAATGGTCATTTACACTGACTCACCCTCAGCAGCTCTGGCCAAGGTGCAGTTCCCCAGACCTTATTGCAGGCACCCACTCCTATTAACCCCTTCTCCACCCGAGGTTAGGCCAGTCAGAATTTATTCAGCACAATCTATTGGCTTGTTCAGATCTGGTTATTGATCTGTGCTACCAAACAAATCTTTCCCAAAATGAAAGGTTCTCAGACCAGACAATTTCCTGCATCATCTTTTGGTGTAGTAATCAAATAAACATATGCAATAACTTTGCCTGGAAGAGGAGAGAGGAAGGAACAACCTGCATAGAGAAGGCAGGGGATTTTCCAATTTGGATTTGAAAGTAGTTTTGATATGAAAGCCTGTACAGGTCTAAAAAGAGCTGTTCTCATTATCCAGGCAGGGTAGGGAAATAATACTGACAAATAATTAAGTTATTAGTGTTACAATTTATCATGTGTCAGATTGTTTTCACCTATTAAAGTACCTAAGAATATATGATTAGACCAAAAGTCCAGCTCACTCAGTGGATGGGACAGAAGTCCTTACTGCTGCCCTAGAGTGACCAGTGCAAATGCCTCGGGAAGTATATCAGAACTGTTAAAAATACGACTGTAATTTCCCAAGGGAGCTCTCCATACTCCAAGCATTTTCCCCAGTGAAGTGACACAGTGTCTACAACTTCTTGTGAACCCAAGGCTACAGACACTTTGGAAACAAACTAGAAACAATAAATTCAGAATACCATAAATGCAACCTGAAAACTGTGTTACCAGTTTAGTTGCCATATATGTGTCTTAAAAAATAATTACACAGTTTCATTCATCCCCAAAGTGTATACCCATTGTACTGATAATTCTGAATTCAGTTTCTTTTATGTCGCTGTATGGTAATGTTCACTTCTCTGCATATGAATTGCTCTTTAAGATTTCACTAAAAGGCTTCTGCTTTCTCCCTAGGCTACACTTTACTATAAAGTATTTTGCATATCTTTGTGTAAAGTATACACCCTGTGTTAAAAGATGGAAATCATTGATTGGTTCAATTCTCAGATGTTAAATGGCTTTTCCAGATATGTATTTTTTGCATTTTTCTTTTTTGTGGAATCCATTTCTGTTATTAATGTTCTTTTAACAATTTCATCTGGTTTTACTTACATTGATCAATACAACAATAGCATATCCACCATAAAATAGCATTTAATAAAAGAAGCAAAATATTTTCCATATCACACAGATGAAAAAAGGCAATATACCACCAGGATACAGGGATGTTCAGTTATAGGTTTTTGCCTTCTGCAGAAGAGTAATTCATTTTCAACCTGAGCTGAAACTTTTCAATCCAAACTTACCAACTATATTTTAAAAGAGAAAGAGAGAACTTTGTACCACAAGGCTAGTAGGAACCCTGGACAGAAGTGTAGAACAGAGTTTTGCAGCTGTTTAAGTTATCTTCTTAAATCAGAGAAAACTTAAGTGAAGATACTCATGCAATCTTTGTGGAAATATTAATTTGTTCCCCAGCAATGAAGCTCTGGGGAGGTTCTTACTCTGAGAGGGGATGGCATTAAACAGATCCCCACTGGCTGGAGCCTGCTGTGCTTGACCTGGAAAATGAACAACTTTTCTAAAACTCAATTAAACCCACAGCATCAAAACTAGGGGCCTTGCATATTTCTGAGTGAACTCAGGTCCCTTCAGAGCTACTGCTGTGAGAGGAGAGGATGTAGCAAATGGAGCCCATGCTCATGACCCACAAAAAATTATTATTATTATTAT
>VWYP01003299.1:4400-17539 GCA_013400435.1 Pycnonotus jocosus
CCAGCATCTCCCTCCTGCCCAGCTTCTCCCTCCCGCCCAGCACCCCTCTCCTGCCCAGCATCTCCCTCCTGCCCAGCCCTGCCAGCAGCAGCGCTCCGGGAACAGCGGGACCCATCCACAAATCACGGGATGAACACTCAGCACCCCGCGGCTCTCAGCCTCTCAGCACGGCAACTCCCCGAAGCAAAGATGTTTAAACACACAAAAAAAATTCGACTTTCTTCAAGGAAAAAAAAAAAAAAGGAAAAAAAAAGAAAGAAAAGAAAAAAAAGGGGAATTAAGCAAAACAAAGAAGGTGTTTAGCTGTGAAAAGTCTCTGCCCAGCCAGAGAATTAGCTCTATCAAGGGGATGGGCTGAGCTGCAAAGCTGCTGAAGGCTGTGCTGACACGTTTTACGGAGCTGCGAGCGACACGAAGCAGCCGCCCTCCACCTGCTCCCTGTGCGAGCGGGGAGCTCGGGCAGCCCCTGCCCCATCCCACGGCTCTGGTGATCCGGGAACCGCGGGGAGCTGCAGCTTTCCCCCAGCCCCGCGGGGAGCAGCAGGATGTCCCCGCGGGCAGGATGCGGGGATGACAAAAATAAACCTCCAAGGGCCGGGTGTGCTCTGGGCTCGTGGCTCTGGAGCAGGATTTGAGCTGGAGAATTTGTGCAGCTGAACAAACCGGGCGGGGAAGGGGCTGGGATGTCACTGCGGGGCTGTCCTGCACCAGGGGTGCTTCAGGAGGGTGGGTGGGGTGGATACAGCCTGAGAGGGGCTCAGGGAGGTCCTGGGATTGCTGAATCCTGGCTCACAGAAATCCCATGTGCCCTCCCAAAGAGGCCCCAGAGCACCTCCAAGTCACCCAGGAGGCAGAAGAGCTCTCCAGGAGGGAGACAAAGGAGATGAGGGCAGCTGAGCCGTGCCAGGGCCAGCAGGACAGGCAGGACAGCAGCAGGGTGAGCAGGGAACAATTGTACAGCACAGTGGGACAGGGGGCTGGGGCTGAGCCCCTCCTGCTGCCCCCCAGCACTCCTGCAGGACAGGAGCTGGCCACTGACCCCTCCGAGCTGCAGGTCCCAAAAGGGTGTCCTCAGGCAGCTCTGGGAATTCTCAGCCTGGTTTGTGGCTGGGCTCTGGCATCTCCTCCCACAGGCAGCTTATCCCAGGCTGATCCTCATGGAGAGGGGCCAGAGGGTCCTGCAGGACAAGGAGCCTCTAGCACACAACTCTTGGGACTCCAGGGGTTTGTCACAAACATCTGGGGAGAAATTCTGCAAGAGTCTCACATTGTTTGTGTCTCCTGTGCACACCCACGAGTCACTGAGCTCCACATCCATCCTCTCCTCGCCTTTCCAGGGCTGATCCTTCCTCCCTTCCCTTCCCCAGCAGCTCAGCAAAGGGCTTGGGGGGCTGAGGGGGCTCCTCATGGCCTTGGCACCCAGGGTGAGCTGGCCATGGGATGCCAGCAGCATCCCCACATTCCCAAAAACTCCTCTGGGGCACCCAGGGTGAGCCGGCCATGGGATGCCAGCAGCATCCCCACATTCCCAGAAACTCCTCTGGGGCACCTGGTCAGTGCTGGCTGTGGGATTCCAGCAGCATCCCCACATTCCCAATAACCCCCTGAGAGCCTGAGCCCAGCACTCAGGGGTGAGGGGCATTTTCCTGCCCTCCCCCCGGGGGTTGTGCTCTCTGGGGGCTCTGTTGGGGGGTCTGGGTGCCCCCATCTCCTGTGGTCACTGGGGGGTGGATGAGCAAGCAGACTGAGCCACTAAATGAAGGTGCAGCCCCAAATATCAACTCCTATAAATGAAGGTGCAGCCCCAAATATCAACTCCTAAATCCCAGATTCCTTCACCAGTAGAAACAGAGCTTGGGCAGGTTGCAGCCCTGTGCTGCAGCAGTGCCTGGGGAGGGACGATGATGCTGGGACAGGTGGAGGATGAGGCTCTCACCATGCCAAGGCCTCCTGCTGCAGGCAGATGTGTCCTTTCTCCCTGAACCAGGGGATTCTGTGGCTCTGGCTGCCTCTGTGGCACCTGTGGGTGCTGAGGAGCCACGGGGGTGTGGGTGGGCAGCACCCACCCCGCTGCTGGCAGCTGGCACAGCCCAGCCCCTCTCCAGCCACACTGGGGGCCATGGGGACATCCCCGCGATGGCCAGAGGTCACTGCCCATCCAGGGCAGCACTGGGTGTCCCCAGGGCTGTGACAGTGGCCCAGCAGGGTGGCAGTGCCAGGGGCTGTGCCAGGCTCTCTCCGCGTCCAGCCCGGCCCCGGGGGCCCATTAGAAACCGAACGCTCCTCTCGGGGTATTTTATTTGCACACTTCAGCAGAGTGGACACCAAAAGCCTTTGCTAATGCTTCATGGGCTGCTAATTTCCTCTGTGACCCGCATTGTGGCGGGCTGACCCCAGCCCCAATCCCTCGGCAATGAATGCCAAAGGCTGACACCGGCCCGGGTTAGGGGTGACAATGGGGCCTCTGTGGGCTCCGGGCGGGCTCCAGTTGGGAGCTGGGGAACAGGGGGAATTTGTGTGCCTCTCAAAAGCTCTGGGTGGGCACAATAAGGGAGGCCCCCGGGCTCTCCCAGGAAGACAGAGGCGGCCGGGGAAGCCGGCCCGGGGAGGGGGGATGCTGGAGGGAGGCCGGGCTCCTTTGTGAGCAGCTTTCTTTAGAAAGGAAGGGCTTTTCTCAATGCCCCCTCCAGCCCCGAGCGGGGCCTGGCAGATGGATATCACGGGCACGCTGCTTATTCACGGCAGGCTGCAGCTTGGAGCCGTGCCCCCCTTTCCCCCCCAGCCCCGGCGCTTTCTTCATTTGGAGGCTAATTTTTTTGTTAATGTTTTCTTGCCCTCCCCCTCTGCCCGCGCAGATTGTGACTCGTACTGCAAAGCCTCCAAGGGGAAGCTGAAGATCAACATGAAGAAGTACTGTAAGAAGGATTATGGTGAGTGTCCCCAAGGGATCGGGGCTGTCCCCAAACCCATGAGGACTCCCAGGCACAGCCCTGGGTGTGGCTGCAGGGTTGGGAATGGTTTTTGCCAGGTTTTGCCCAGGTTTGCAGCGATGTTTGGTGGAGCAGTGGTGCCGTGTGTCCCTGGGAGTGTGGGGTGAGCACAGTGACCTGCGGGCTGTCCCGGTGTCTGCAGGACACTCCGAGTGTTCTCCGAGTGTTTTCCAGAGTCCTCTGGGTTATGGTGGCACCATGTCCCCTCTCCTCTCACTGTGCTGTGTGCCCAGTTTTTAAATATTTTAAAATATGATGAGCAGCAAGCAGTTCCCTGTCACCTGCATCCAAAATTCCCAGGAGATTTCAGAGGGTGATGCAGCCCTGGGACAGCTCACACTGGGATCTGCTGGAGCTTAGGGTAACACACTGGGATCTCTTGGAGCTTAGGGTGACACACTGGGACCTGTTGGAGCTTAGGGTAACACACTGGGATCTCTTGGAGCTTAGGGTGACACACTGGGACCTGTTGGAGCTTAGGGTAACACACTGGGATCTCTTGGAGTTTTGGGTGACACTGAGAGTGCGATCTGTTGGAGCTTAGGGTGACACCCACACTGGGATCTGCTGGAGTTTTGGGTGACACATTCAGTTCTGTTGGAGTTTTGGGTGACACACTGGGATCTGTTGGAGGTTTGGGTGTCACTCTCACTCAGTTCTGCTGGAGTTTTGGGTGACACATTGGGATGTGTTGGAGTTTTGGGTGATACACTCAGATCTGCTGGAGTTTTGGGTGACACATTGGGATCTGTTGGAGTTTTGGGTGCCACTCAGTTCTGCTGGAGTTTTGGGTGCCACTGACACTCAGTTCTGTTTAGGGCTGCCCTGTGGGCTCCAGCAGGCCCTGGGGAGCTGTGGGTGGCTCAAGGGGTGTCGCAGGCAGCAGATTCCCCTGGAGCAGTGAACAGGGAGGGGATGCTGCTGGAGCAGGGATTAGGGCAGCTGGAAGGAGCTTTTCCCTTCTCTTTTCTCACTCAGTGTCACTTCTGCAGCTTCACAGGAGAGCCAGAGCCTAACGGGGCTGGCTCAGGTGGGGGGACACTGGTGGGGGGACACTGGCCCAGTGCTGGCTCTGGGGTGCTCCCACCCCGCCCTCCAGGCCATGGGAGGGTCCCCCACAGCCCCACGGCCCCAACCAGCCCCACAGCAGCCACAAATTCGCTTTTTTTTTGAGGACAAACCGCGGGGTGAGCGATGCCGGAGCAGCCCAGGCTTTCAGCAGGGCCGGGGAGGGAAGAAAGGGTTCAAAAGGTGCAGGGAGGGATAATAAAGACCTCGGGCCTGACACCCCAGCAGGAAGCCAATTAGGAGGCTCTTTTCCTCACCGTGCTGCTGGCAGGGCTGCGCTGAATGTCCTCAAAGGCCCTAATTAGCTTGAGCAGAGTTCCTTCTGCCGCCGCCTCCATCGGGCGCTATCATCCTCAATGGGGCTCTTTGAGCGCCCCGCTTCATTCAGCCTTTCAAAGGGGATATTTTCCCTTATTTATTTTTTTCGTATCTGTTTGTTTTTGTCGGGTTCGTGTTTGGTTTTGTGTTTTTTTTTTTTTTTTTTTCTTTTTTTTTTATTTTGCGCTTTTTTTTTTTTTTTTTTTTTTTTTTTTTTTTTTTTTTTTCCCAGTCNTTTTTTTTTTTTTTTTTCCCCGCGAGATGCGTTTGGGTGCAAATATTTGGAGTGAAACAGGACGGCCGGGAGATTCGGGGAAGGGGGGAGGCAGGAACAGAGGCAGAAAAGCTTTTTCTGGGTTTATTTTCCTGCGTGGGGGAGCTCAGGGCAGCAGAGATCCCAGAAAATGGGGACAGAGGAGGGGTTTGCTGGGGTGGGGGCAGTTCAAGCCCAGGGATGCAGGAGGGATTCTGGCTGAACCCACCGAGGGTGGAGATTCCCCAGAGGAGAGGGGATGATTTGATGAGAGCAGGTGATGCTGATCCAGGTGAGCTGCCAACATCCTTTACCACATTTCCTGCCCGATTTGGGGGATTTTTCTGCTTCTCTGTGGTAAAGGAAACCTGGAGCTTTGAGATCTCCATTCTGCCGCTGATTCCGAGCTGCGGCAGGGCCCGATCCTGCACGGATGATGCTGGAATGTTCTTGGACCATCAGAGTGGTCCCAGGCATGGCCCCCGTGCCAGCCCTGCATCCCCAGCCCAGCACTGGGGAGGGAATGGGGGAATGGGGCTGAGGAACAGAATCCTCATCCCCTAGGTGAGATCATCTGCTCACTCTGCCTTTTCTTGGAAAAAAAAAAAGTTAAAAAAATCCTTCCTTCGGCGGAGCCTTCTCTTAGTCACCCCCTTTGTCGAGAGGAGCTTGGCAGGGGCTGCTGGAAAAAAGCAGAACGTGTTTTCAAAAGGGAAAAGAGGGAGGGAGAGGGGAGAAAAAACCCAAATCCCCCCAAAAAACACCCGAGGCAGGAGGAAGCACCGAGCCCTGCCCTGCCTGGAAGGTGGAGAAATCCCATCCCTGGAGCTGAGCAATCCCTGCTGCAGCCACGGGCTGAGGGATGGAGCCCTGAGGGGTCCCCCAGCAGCAGGGCACACCCAGGGATTTGGGATCATAAATCTCCAATATTAAAGCAGTAGGAAATTGGCAACTGTGGCGAGGCAAAGGCGCCGCCAAATAAATTAAAAACTGAAAAAAAAAAAAAAAAGGGGGAAAAAAAAATCACATTTTAACACTTTGCTCCAGCGAGGAGCCAGCCTTTTACATTCCCAAACCCAGATGGTGTCGGGGTCACCTTTGCTGCTGGTTGGAATAAAATCCACATGGACTGCACTCCACTTGTGCAGGGAGAGGGGAGCCAAGGCTTTGGAAAAGCTTGGATTGGGACATCTGTGCCTGCCACCGCTGTCCCCAGCACCCCCTGCCACCTGGCTGAATTAAACACCCTCAGACTGCTCTGTTCCACTCCTTGGGATCCTTCCCAGGGGCCAGCACAGCCATGGTCCCCAAATTCCCAGCTCCCACAGACGGGTCCATGCACAGGATATGGGGAATATTCCAGGATTCCACAACAGGATGCACAGATCCGGCCCTGCAGCCCAGCCCTCAGTCAGCCCTAGCAGGGGAAGCCTTGAACTCAGGGCATTTATCACAGACCCCAAATGCAAATTTAAAACAGCATTAAATAATTAAGTTTTCCCCAGGCTCTCCCTTTTCACGGCAGCCTCAGGAGTTTTGGGGCCCTGCCTCAGGAGCTCTGGGTGCTGCAAGGCTCTGCTTTGCTTTCAGCCTTCAGCAGCTGCCCTCAAACCTTGTGCTGAGCCTTTGGGCTGGGCTTTGCTTTTATTAACATCAAACCAGCCACCCCTGGGCTTTCATCTCCTGCTTCCATCCAGCCTTGGGGGCTTTCCTGTGGCTGGAGGCTCCCAGCCAGGCCTGGAGGAGCTCTGGGGATGCAGGAGGGGAGCAGGGACCCTCCCACAGCCCGGGCACCACTGGGTCACCTTCTTCTGCCAAAGAACCACAGCGTGGTGAGAGCTGGAGGCACCATCCCGGTGGGATTTGTGGTTTGAGGGTGTCAGTGTCGGGTGGGATTTGTGGTTCATGGGGCAGCCCCTGCCCTCACCAGGACCCTGCTGTCCCCCTGCTGTCCCCAGCTGTCCCCAGCTGTCCCCCAGCTCCCCAGGCCTGTTTGCTGCCTGAGAGCTCCCTTGGGAGCTGAGCAGGCTGCAGGGAAATGAACCTGGAGAAAAATCTTGGGATGTCTGGGAGTGCCTGGGGTGCAGCAGCCCCAGATCCCCTCCAGGGCTCGGCTGGCCAAGGTTTGCAAAGGTCAGGGAGGAGCAGGGACAGGGCACAGGCAGCTCCAGTGGGATCAGGAGCTGGAGCAGAGCCTGTCCCCACTGGAACCAGTGTCACCAGTGAGGAGCAGAGCCTGTCCCCACTGAAACCAGTGTCACCAGTGTGGAGCAGAACCCTCCTCACTGAACCCAGTGTCACCAGTGTGGAGCAGAGCCTGTCCTCACTGGAACCAGTGTCACCAGCCCCAGCTGGAGCCGTGGAAGCTGCAGCTCCTCTGATTTTGTTCTGGAGCTGTGGAAGCTGCAGCTCCTCTGATTTTGTTCTGGAGCTGTGGAAGCTGCAGCTCCTCTGATTTTGTTCTCCTGCTGCAGGGACCCACAGCCAGGGTGCCACGAGGAGCCACCATCCCCTGTCACCTCCTCCCATCTGCTGCTCCAGGGCTTTGGCCAGGGATGGTTTTTCAGGGATTCAGGGACAGGGTTCAATGGGAATATCAGCCAAGTGAGAGCAGTTGAGCACAAAGCCCAGCTTTGTCTGTCCCAGGAGAGGACAACACCAAGCCCCAAAGCCAGCTTTGGATGGGGGGTACAGCTGAACCAGAGCCCCAAATCAGGAAAGGACTGAAAGCTCCTTCAGGAGAGGGGAGTCTTTAAATCCTTGGGGATTTCCCCAGGGGAGCCAGCTTAGGTGCTTCCAAAAATTCATCCTGGCCCATTTCTGCCTCTCTGCATGTCCTGCATCCCCTGGGAGATGCTGGTCCCACCCCAGCACTGATATTGCAGTGCAAACACCACTAAAGCTGCAAACCCCAGCTCAGGAGGAACTGAGGCTATGGGCAGAAATGTGGCTGTCAGGGCAGGCAGCTGTGGCTGCCCCAGCCAAGCCTTCCTCAAAGCTTTCACTCCTTCCACTTCATTAATAAAAAGGGAAAAAATAAGAGGCGGGGGCCTTGACAGAAAAAAAAAAAAAAATACAGACTGTGTGTTTTAGAGCAGAGTTTCCTGTAACCACCTCTCTCCAGTTCCTTTTCATTCATTTTCTCCATTTTGTCAGTGTGGACCCAGGCAGGTCAAAGGTTTAAGCTTTTTTGGAAAGATTTGTTTCCAAAAAAATAAAAATTGGCTACTCTTCACATTTTGTTACCTTCACACCAGACAGGGAAATACACAGTCAGAGCTCAGGGTTGTTTTTTTTCCTTTTTTTCCTTTTTTTTTCCCCTTTTTTTCCTTTTTTTTTCCCTTTTTTTTTTTTTAATGAAAGCATCTGGCCTCCATGACATGCTCTGAAAAAAAATAAAAAAATACCCCATATATTTTGCAACGTGTTAAAAAGCTGTGCTGGGCTGCAGAGCTCTGCTTCCTCCCAGAGCCTGGAATCACTTGGTTTTAGAGACAGGGGGATGCTCCTCCACCACCAGCCCAGGGGGAAAACTGGACTGTTACAGGCAAAGGGCAGAGTTCTCCCTGAGGTTTTGGGGAGTTTCTTCTCCCTCTGTTGATTTATACAAACAGGATTGGCCCCACTGGGGCTCAGCCAGGCAGGTGAATGGGCAGGGGTTTGTAGCTCCCAGAGCATGGAGGGAAGAGTGGGGAAAAAGGGAAAAACTCAATGATTTGGCTAAAAAAAGCTCTTTGTGGTTGTGCTGCACTGGGCTGGCCCCTGCCAGCTCTCCCAGCCAGGCCCATCCTCAGCTGGGGGGGATTCCTCATCCCTCCAAACAAAGCCAGGAGGGCTGGGGCAGGTATTTCCCTGGAAGCTGATTTGTAGCCCTAATGCAGGAAAGAGCACGGGCTGGAGTGGTGGAGGGCTGAGGTTCCCCCAGTCCATGGCTACAGAGGAGAGTCCATGGCTGGAAAGTGGCATCATCATCATCATCATCATCATCACCATTATCATCATCATCATCACCACCTGGTGCAGGGATCACAGTGCTCCTCCCAGCTCACTCTTGCTGTGGTGGGAGCTGGTGGTCTCCTGTTCCTGCCAGGACCCCAGGAGATCTCCTCAGAGCCCAGCGCTGCCATTCAGCGCTTTCAGAGATGTTTCAGTGACTCTGGCAGGCACAGAGCTGGAGAGCATCTCCCAGGCCTGTGCTGGTCTTGGAAGCTTTGCTGAGACCCTCAGATGCAGCCCTGGCTGCTCCTGCTCTTGGGGGGTGGCCTGGGGACAGCATTTTGGGGCACCCACAACCTTTGGCTGCTGCAAAATCCCCTTTCCTCACACAGTCCCTTAGGTAAGGCGTGAAGTTCATTTTCTCCTCACCAGCCCAAACAGTGACACCTTCTCCTCTCTTGTCCATGTGTTGTTTCTCCTCAGCTGTCCAGATCCACGTCCTGAAGGCAGAGAAGAACGCGGACTGGTGGAAGTTCACGGTGAACATCATCTCCGTCTACAAACAGGGCAGCAACCGCATCCGGCGCGGAGACCAGACCCTGTGGATCCACTCCAAGGACATCGCCTGCAAGTGCCCCAAAATCAAACCCATGAAGAAATATTTGCTGC
This sequence comes from Pycnonotus jocosus, assembly GCA_013400435.1. Classification (NCBI taxonomy): domain Eukaryota; kingdom Metazoa; phylum Chordata; class Aves; order Passeriformes; family Pycnonotidae; genus Pycnonotus; species Pycnonotus jocosus. Next base: position 13,635 of record VWYP01003299.1, read on the forward strand.
TGGGCAACAACGAGGACTCTCCCGACCAGAGCGGCATCATTGCCGACAAAAGCAGCCTGGTGATCCAGTGGAGGGACACGTGGGCCCGGCGGCTCCGGAAGTTCCAGCAGCGGGAGAAGAAGGGGAAGTGTAAGAAAGCCTAAAGGAGGAGGAGGAGAGGGAGAGACTGACTGTGCATGCTGCTTTGTGTAGAGCTGGGGCGGGCAGGGACCGGCTGCCAGGGCGGGCTGGGGGGACAGGGGGACGGAGACCATGGCTGGGGGGTGCTGGGCTTGCACCTCGGATTCCAGGGAAGATAAAACCCAACAGGATCCAACAAAATCCAACAGAACGCAACAGAACCCAACAGGACCGAACAGAATCCAGCAAAATCCAACAGGACCCAACAGAACCCAATGGAACCCAACTAAACCCAACAGAACCCAACAGGACCTAACAGAACACAACAGGACCTAACGGAACCCCAAAAAAATCCAACAGGACCCANACAAAATCCAACAGAACTCAACGAGACCCAACAAAACCCAGCAAAATCCAACAAAACCCAACAGGATCCTAAAAAATCCAACGGAACCCAATAAAACCAAACAAAACCCAACAGGATCCAACAGGACCCAACAAAGCTCATCAAAACCCAAGAAAACCCAAGAAAACCCAATTGCACACACGGACAGAACCCATGAGTGGGGTACAGGCGTGCAGCACTTGGGGCCCCCCAGCTCCCTCCTGAAGAACTCAGAGACACCAAACTGCCTTCCAGCTGCCAACATCTGCTGCCTCCAAAGCACGGCACGGGCACACCCACCCTGTAAGAAACTAATCAACAGCGCCGCCGGAAATTAACTCCCCATCCCCAAAAGACGTGTTTGCAACTTAGGCTGAGCGAGAGGGTTCTTGTAGAGGAAACTAAACCCANCCCAATTGCACACATGGACAAAACCCATGAGTGGGGTACAGGCGTGCAGCACTTGGGGCCCCCCAGCTCCCTCCTGAAGAACTCAGAGACACCAAACTGCCTTCCAGCTGCCAACATCTGCTGCCTCCAAAGCACGGCACGGGCACACCCACCCTGTAAGAAACTAATCAACAGCGCCGCCGGAAATTAACTCCCCATCCCCAAAAGACGTGTTTGCAACTTAGGCTGAGCGAGAGGGTTCTTGTAGAGGAAACTAAACCCAGACTTTGGCTGAGGACACATCCCAGGATCGGCGGATGGGGTCTTGGGGGGCTTTGGTATCCGACAGCCGTGGCCACCACCCACTGATGGTGGCTGGGGTGGCCTGGGTCTCCAGCTGTGAGGATGCTCTGGGTCCACTCCAGGCACAGCCAGGAGGGGACAATGTTGGTGGGTGACTTCCTGCTGTGCATAACTCTGGGAGTGGCTCCATGCTCAGCCCCTGACCCTGAGGATGCTGCCCCCACCACGCTGAAGGAGTGTGAGCCCACAGCGTGCCCTGGCCCCCTCCAGCCACCCCTTTACAGGCAAGGAGTCAATAACCAGGATCCCCAAGGAAACACCTGATAAAAAATGAGTTGGCATAAAGTGCCCTGGAAGATCCTGCCAGTCTCAGTCCTTCAATCTCCACTGTGGCCACCCCTGAACCTCCTCCATGGGCTCGGTCCCCTCTGCTGCTGTCAGCACACCAGGAACCCTCAGAGAATCCCTGCAGGTGACACCAAGGTCCTGGCTGGTCACTGGTTCATTCCCAGCTCTCCCAAACCCACGGCAGCTCTGCCCTCGCTCCCTCTGGAGCTGCAGCCCCCTGAGATCCCTGTAAAAGACCTTAGAGACAAAGTGGGGAGCAGAGGGTGAGGGACTGTCCCCATGGGCAGTGGGGCCAGGGCAAAGCTCTGGGGCTTGGCCCCCACAGGGCAGGGCCCAGCCCAGGGAAGGGGTCTCAGCCAGGATCCAGGTGTGACCCACCTGGAGCTCTCCTCCTCCTGCTGGGTGGAGGCACACAGCCAATTGAAAATTCCCAATTTCCAGTCATTCCTGCACTGTGGAGGCTGCCTCACCTCAGCCTGGAGCATCTCCCCCCTGGGCCACCCTGTGGGCAGGACTGGCTCTGGAGCTGTCACCCCCAGTGCCAGGCTGCCCTGCTGCCCACGGGAATGGGGATATCCAATTCCAGCTCACCCATGGAGACCAGGAATGGCTGGGGCAGGAAGGCAGCGAGGGCAGGACGGTACCTGGACGAGAAGCAAACATCAGTCGCTATGAAAAGGAAAAGCAAAACCTCCCTGATGTTTTTCCTTTTAGGAAACTTGGAAACATCTCCTTTTATGACATTTTCCAGCGGGTTTGCCTTGTTTTATGGCAGTTGACAATATTTATATAATGACATAAACCGCCATAAAGCAGGGCAGCCGTGTAAATGGGTGCAAAGAGGAGGCTCCCAGGGCTGCTGGAATCACCACCTGGAGGGACCCGGCTCTGCTGAGCCTCCCCTGCCACCACAAGGCCCCCAAAATTAATCAGGGTATTAGGAGGAAAATCCCACCCTGGACATCAAACAGCTCCCTGCCCCTCCAAGGCTGTGTTTTCTCTCCTCTCCCAAACTGGAGTTGGTTTTCCTTATCTCAGAGCTCAAGGAGAGCTGATGGTTTTGCACCCAAGGGAGGTGAAGCCACCAGGCTCTGAGGGATAAAATCTGACCTCAAGTGTCTAAATGGAGGCTTAAAGCCCCCAAACTGCTCTCCTGCAGTCAGCTGCTGCCAGGGAACCCCAGAGCTGGGGACAGCACATCCCCAGGTAGCTGGGATGTCCCCAACCTTCCAATGGTGCCTAAAAGTGACAGAATCCAACCCAAAGCCAGTTCTGCACGTGGAGAGCAGGAAGGAAAGGCCAGGGGGAGCTGGGAACTGCCCACAGCACATCCACACACCCAGTGCTCACTCTGCTTCCAGCCTTGTCAGGCACAGCCGCCCTCCCCAGCACAGCCTGGACACCCCAAATCCCCCAGGGACACCCTCCAGCCCCTTCCCTGCTCCCCCTGCTCCTGGAGGCTGCAGAAGGACCCACCCAACCCCCTCATCCCACAGCCAGACCCCTCCAGGCACTGACACAGCCTGGGGACTCGGAAGGAAATGAGCTGGCACAACACCTGGCACAGGAGGGGAGACCCCAGGCTGTCCCAGCAGGACCTGTCCCAGCAGGACCTGTCCCAGCAGGACCTGTCCCAGCAGGACCTGTCCCTCCACCCCTGCTGGAGTTCTGTTCTTCAGGTCACAGCAGGCAAACCCCTCACTCCATCCACGCTCCCAGTGACCCCGAGCTGCAGGAGCTGCTGCTGGAACTGGTGCAACTGGAACAGCCCCATGGCAGGGCCCAGAGGTGCAGCTCTTCCCTGCCCCAGGACATCTCCAGGAGGACCCCTCTGCTGGTCACCCAGAGGGACAGGATGTGCCCCTCAACCCCTGCACGGCCTGGGGGGACCAGCCCCATTCTGGGGACAGCACTGGGGACCCCAGGACAGTGGGGTGGCCGGGGAGGGGCTGTGGTGCCCTCAGAGAGGCTCCAGGGAGCAGCTGAAACGCCAAAACAATCAGCAGTGACCGTAGCACCCCACAGAAGTCGCTTGGTCTCGTTTCTGTTCGTCCCCGTGGTGTCCGTGCCCCCTCCCCGCCCCTGCCCCATCCCCTCACAAACCTGTCTTCGTTTGGGGGTTGGTGTTTTTGGTTTTTTTTTTATTTTGTTTGATTTTTTTTTAATTTTTATTATTTCTGTTAATATCTTGAACTGTAAATGTTGTTTAGTTACGCCCATGGCAGACTGCTTTGGGCGATGTTTCTTTACAATGCATACTAATATATTATGGTTATTATATATGAATATATTTAATGACACGTGAAAAAGTTGTGGATTTTCTTATCGTTTTTCCGAGTTGTTTCTTTTTTTTTTTTTC
>VWYP01003299.1:17577-62638 GCA_013400435.1 Pycnonotus jocosus
TTTTTTTTTTTTTTTTGTCCCCTTTTATTTGTTTGTTCCTTAGATTGGCTGTAATTGACCCAAAGGAGCCTGTAACTGTTCAGCATCCCCTCGGTAGAACTAAAGTCAGAAACCAGTCGAATAAACTCTTGTAAACTGTAAAAATCTCCAGGAATTTCTGCTCTTTTTTTTCTCCCATCTGAGGGACGAGAACCTGGGCAAGGAAATGATGGTGTCCCCTGCACCCTGTGGGTCTGTCACTGTCCCCTTGGCAGGGCTGAGGTGGCACAGTTGGTTTTCACTGGCAGTGCCAGCCCTGTCCCTGCCCAGCACTCTCTCGTGGCCTTGGGGACAGCGGGGTCACCGTGGGTGGGTGGCAGGGGGGTCCCCCCAGCCTCGGTGGGCTCAGCTGTGCCCTGCAGTGGGACCCTGCCCAGAGCTGGGGGACAGCTGTGGGGACAGCTATGGGGACAGCCAGCCAGAGTTTGGAGTCAGGAAAGCTGCCAGCCCCACTCTGCACCCGTTTCTGTCCCATGCAGAGGCTGCCCAGCAGTGCTGGCCCTTCCTGCCCGTCCTCTGCAGGCTCCAGCAGCTCCCAAACTCCATCCCAGGATCGGAGCAGAGCCCAGGAAAGGGCTGGTGGCACCCACAGCGTGCAGAGCTGGAGGTGCGGGGGAACTGAGGCACCAAAACACTCCCAGGGGACAAAAATCCAGGCAAAAGGAGCCCCAAGGGCTGGGGGTCAGCCCAGCTGAGCTGAGCCTTCAGCAGCGCTGGGAATTCAGGAATCCCAAAACATCCCGGGGGGTGGGAATCTCAGCTCTTTATTGCAGAGACAAACGGGGCCCGAGTGCCAGCCCTCTGCTCCCAGGGGCAAATGGGCAAATGGGCAAATGGGCAAATGGGCAAATGGGCAAATGGGCTGCCCACATCGCAGGTGGCCACTTGGCCAAAGGGGGCTCTGGAGGGACGGGGATGAGGCTTTTCCCACGGAGGGCTGGGTTTTCCCAGCCTGATCCCAGCGGGCAGCGTGGGAGAGGAGCCATCCACACACCCAGCTCACAGCAGGGCTCAGGGAACGGGAAAAGCCCCAAAGGGATCCCTGCTCTCCTGCTGGAGCTGGGGATTTTGCCCAGGGCCATCCTGGAGCACACAGCAGAGCTGCCCCCAGCACTGGGATTTGGGATGAAACCACAGCTGGAAGCAGCTGAGCTCCCCTCCAGGGGAGGGATGGAGGAGGTGGCAGGGAAGGAGAAGCTCTGGGCACATTCCAGGAAGATCTTTGCTTGGAGAAGCCGCTCCAGGTTGGCTGTTCAGGGCCAAACCCTCTCGTATTTTAATTTTCCTTTTTCTTTAGTGGAGCAGGGAGACAGAAAAGCTTCCCTGCACACAGCAGAGCGCTGCCAAACCCGCTGCTTTTTAATAAAATTCCTCACCCACAGACACGTTAAATGTTACCTAAAGGGCAAGGCTGAGAACCTCTTTGTTCCCCAGCACAATCAGCAAATCCTGGTGTTTCCACCCTGCCCAGGCACCCACAGGAAAAATGTGCTGCAGGACCCAGTGGGTCAGAAAGTGCCTTTGAAAGCTTTGGTCAGAACAAAGTCCCTGTGGAACATTGATCAGGATGAGTTACACATCCATCCTCAGTGTCCTGGGAATTCAAACAAAGCAGTGATTCCTTCCAGAATTGACAGCTTTAATTAGAAGCCCAGGCTTTAATTAGAATCCCGGGCCCGTGGTGTCATCTGAACAAAGCCCCTGTTGCTCTCCTGCTGTCACTGAAGATCCACGGGGCTGCTCAGAGCTGGGGTGAAATCCTGCTGCAGGCTGAGGCTGCTGCTGAGGAACAGCAGGAGGAACATCCCTGGAGATCCATAACCCAGGAGCATCCCCAGTGTCACTCCCTCAGCAGAGCTGCAGGAATGCACGGATTTGGGACTCCTCTCCAAAGCCTGTCCGTGATTCCAGCTGGATCAGCCCTGCTTGGAGCTCCATTTCCAACCTGACATCAACCAGGAACTCACCAACCCCCTGCAGTGTCCCCTGGCAAACCAGAGGCCACTGAACCACCTCTGTGTGCCTTTCCCCTCCTCTGAGGGCCACAGGTGAAGCATCCCCCCAAGAACACTGAGCAGGCACAGCCTGGGCTGGGTTTGAAGAGCCTTCAAGGATTTTCTCCAGCAGAGCACATGGACACTCCAGAGGAACTCCAACCTCCAGTCCCTCCTGCAGCTCTGAGTGTTGAGGACGGGCTGGGAGCTGAAGCTGGAGGGGCACAGTGGGATCTCTCTCTCCCCCAAGCTCCTCTGTCCCCTCCCCAGGAGCACAGAGGCTGGGAAATGCCCTCTGGATCCAGGGCAGAGCTCCACAGCTGCAGGACATGGCTCCACCCATGACAGGGGAAGGAGGGAAGCTGTGGATGGATCCCTGGGAATGTTCAAGGCCAGGCTGGACAGGGCTTGGAGCAGCCTGGCCCAGTGGAAGCTGTCCCTGCCCATGGCAGGGGTGGCACTGGGTGGGATCTAAATTCCTTCCCCTCCAAACCATTCTGGGATTCTGTGTATTCCATGGGGCACTCAGGAGCTCCCTGCCTCTGCTTCCTGCAGAACTTCCATGGCCTCCATCCTCATTCCACAGGGAATTCCTCCTTGGACAGGCTCCAAGCTCCAGCCAACAGCTGCACCCTGCAAGAGACACCTGCAGGAGATCTGCTGTCACCAAACCCTCAACAAAGGAAAATCCCAGTCTGGGGAAACTGAGCCCAGGAGAGAAAAATGGATTTGTGTCAGTCAGGAGGGGACAGAGCACCAGGACAGCCTGGTCCCCACTCCCAGAGCAGCCCTGGATGTGCTGTGTGGGCAGAGGGAGATGAGTGCCAGAGCCAGGGGAGAGCTGTGAAAGGAGACACCACCAGGGCAGGTGAGGGCCAGCCCTGCAAATCCCACAAACTCTGACAGAAATTGCTCATTTCCTTCTCCAGACCAGCTCTCAGGACATGGCAGCGTTGGATAAATCACTCACAGACAACAGGAGACAGCAGGAAACAATAAAACCCCAGGCAGAGGAACTGTATAGAAATGGATCAGCTTTAATCAGTATTTATTGCTTGCTCTATTAATCCTGAAATCAAACTGGCATGTGTAACAAAATAATTATTCTCTTGGCCAGAAGCAAACATTTAATACTTCTTTTGCATTAGTTTTGGAATAGGTAATCCTTCTTCTGAGCTGCAGAAGGGTATGAGGAGCTGTCAGAGGAGGGGAATTGTGGTGCATCTCCTGAGGCCAGGCTGGCAGAGCCCCTGGGCAGCACTCGAGGGCAGAGCTCTCCACTCTCACAGCTGGGCTGGGTCCTGCTGCTTTGAGCTCCCATCCCTGGGGATCAGTAACCCACCAGTAACTATCTCTGGAGATCAATAACTGTCCCTGGGGATCAATAACCCACCAGTAACTATCCCTGGAGATCAATAACTATCCCTGGATAGAGCTCATTCATTCCCAAGGATGCAGTTCATTCCCAAGGATGGAGTCCATTCCCAACGATGGAGCTCATTCCCAAGGATGGAGTTCATTCATTCCCAGGGATGGAGCTCATTGCCAAGGATGGAGCTCATTCATTCCCAAGGATGGAGTTCATTCCCAGGGATGGAGTTCATTCATTCCCAAGGATGGAGTTCATTCCCAGGGATGGAGTTCATTCATTCCCAAGGATGCAGTTCATTCCCAAGGATGGAGGCAGTTCATTCCCAGCACAGAAGGTCCTTGCAGGCTGCAGGGCCCTCCCCAGAGCCCTGGTGCTCCCCTGGAGCCGCTGCCCCGGCACGGTCGGGGTTAACCCGTGGGCCAGAGCGCCACCACGGCGATGGCGATGAGCAGCAGCACGATCACCACCAGCATCCCTGCAGACAGACACACAGCACGGTCAGGCTGCTCCTGCAGCATTTACAGACCCTTCCCTGGCATCAAATCCCTCCTCCTGGCCCTGAGCACAGAGCTGCACCCCAACTCCAGGCTGGCACAGCTGCTCCTGCTCCTCCTGACCCTTCAAATCAAGGTTTTCCAGCAGTGCCTGTTGGGGTACCTGAACATCTGCCATGGAAACACCGAGGGAAGTGTTTAACTCACAGCTGAGCTTTGCTAGAATCCCTCTGTCCCATCCCGCTGGGGCAGAGGATTATTCCGGAGGAAATCCAAACTGCACCAGGAAATTGCTTCCAACACAAAGCCCTCCTGCTTTCAGACAGGACTGAGAGCAGAGCTGGGCTTTCAGGCTGTGCCTGGCTTGGGGAAACAGGGATCAGCCAGCTCTGCAGAGAATCCCACACTGCTCTGCCCCACCTGCCCCCAAACCCACTGGATCCCTGCAGAAATTAATGACAAACGAGAGCTCACAAAATGTGATCCCCTCCCTTCTTCTGAACTCCCCATTCCTCAGGGGGAACCCTCCCCTTTCTCTCCCATTTTTTAGAGGAAAGGAAGAAATGTTTTAGTGAGAACAGCCTGGATCCAGGTCCCAAACCAGCCCCAACAAACAAACTCCTCACCCAGCTGCATCACACCCATGGGTTAAATGATCTTTTAATTAAGAGGCTTTAATTTGTGCTCGGTATCTGCTCTGTGCCATCTCCCTGCCCGAGCTGAGGGAACACAGAGGGTTCCAGGAGTGGAAAACCTGTCCCTTGCTCTGCTCTGCTCACTCACCACTATTACTCAACCACCTACAGGATTTACAAGCCCAGCTCATGGCAATTAAAAAAAGGATGTATTGAAACAAACTCCTCTTTCCAAGCTGGAAAAGGATATTAGACACTGCTTTTTGTAAATAGTGTCATGTTTTCTGTGCAGAAACTGTTCCTCTGCCAGCGGGCCAGGAGTTGTTTTTTTTTTTCCAGGGAAATAAAAGTTGCCACCAACAGTATTTTTTTTTCTCTTGTGCTCAGCTGAAACCATTTGTGGTCCCATCCATTCCCCATGTCCTGTCCCTTGTCCCCAGTCCCTCTCCAGCTCCCCTGGAGCCCCTCAGGGGCTCTGAGCTCTCCCTGGAGCCTTCTCCTCTCCAGGCTCAACAGCCACGACTTTCTCACCCTTTTAATCTCATATTTTTTACACCTTAGTGTACATTTTGGGGTTTTCAACAGAGCCAGAAGCAAAGAATCTGCCTAAGTAGGGAAGAAGTGGGATCTGATAAAGCTGCCACATTCCCAGTCTCTGTTATGTTTTGCACTGGAGGGAGAAGTTTTAGAGGGTGCAAATCCTTCACAGAGTTTCAGTGTAACTGAGTTTATGGACTCCAGCAATTAAGAGACAACCGAGATCAGCTGCCTGGAAAATCCTCCCTAGGTGTGAATTAGTAATGATACCGAGGGGAGTTAATGGGGTGTAATTATTCCTTGACGAGTCCCAAGGAAAACCGCACTTAAACCCCAAATTATTCCCCAGCAGGAAGAAGGGAAGGTGGGGGACGAATAAAGGATTGCTAATGGGCAATGCTGAGTGAGGGGGCACGGCCAGGGCAGCGAGAGAGGGCACGGCAGAAGGAAATAAACTGCATTTCATTATAAACAGCAAAAGGAAATAAACTGCATTTCACTGCTGCAAAAAAGGACTGGCATTAAAAACCTGCAAGCAAAAAGCAGAGCCCAGGGACAGCAGAGCAGCAGCACCCATCTCAGAGCACCTCTGGAGTGACAGAGAGCAGATGTTACCCACATTTCTGCCCCTGTCCCACAGAGCAGCAGATTAGAAGGATCTGAGGGTTTTAAACCTGCCTGTTTGACGTGCTTTCCCCACAAAAGCCGTGGGTAGGATCTGACAGGAATTCTGACAGGAATTCTGCATTCGGAGGTCTCTGTCTGCTTTGTCTTTTTGGTTTTTTTTTTGCTCAAGTGCTATGGAACATAAATATTCCCCTTGACAAGCAGCCCTCAAAGAGCAGTTCAGGAATCAAAGCCATTCTCAAAGTCAACAGGAGTCGGGAGAGAACAAAGAAAAGATTCCCGTGCAAAAGGAACCATTGCCAGGAACACAAATCCAAACTGCATCTCCCAGGGAAAGGTGGGAGGCAGAAATCTCCGTGCAATTACAGAGCAAATAACGAAGGCAGGCTGGGGTAAATGCCACGCTCCTGGAGCTGCCTGTGCTGAAGGCAGAGCTCCAGCTGCTGATCCAGCTGCTGACCCAGGAATGCAGGAGCACATTCCCAGCTGGCAGCCAGATCCAGGGCATGTTCCATGGCACCATGGGCACCTCCCCTCTGGCACCCACAGGGTGTTCCTGCTGAGCCCAGCTGCTCCTCTGCCCCTGCCTCAGCGGGGTTCAGTGCTCCACCTCTCTCAGTGTCCCACCAAACCTTTTCCAAGCAAAGATCCCACCCTCAGGTACCAAAGAAAAGGTGAAATTCCATGTAATTTGGGTTGATGCTGCTCTTTGGTGTGTCTCAGCTGCTCTGTCCAGCCCTGAGAGCAGAGGGGTAGCCCCAGTCCCCAGGCCATTCCCTCTGCCCAGGATTTGTCACCTCTGAGGGACACTGGTTTGAGGTTCCTCATGATTTACTCCCCAGCCACCAACTTTCCAGCTGGGATTCACACCAAGAAAAGCAAAACCTCGAAAGGCAAATCCACCTAGAGGGCACCCAGGACAGGGCTGTCCCCCCCAGCTGGCACCTCAGTGTCCAGGGGAGATGCTGAGGGGTGATGTCCCCTCTCCACGGGTGCCCAGCCCTGGATTCTCCTGCAGATTGCTGGGGCAGCCCCTCCCCAAAGGGAGCAGGACTGTCCAATGTGATCCCATCCATCATCCCAAAATCCACCTCACTGGAGCCTCGGGAAGTGCCTGTCCTTGGGTGAGCTGGGTGGTTCTGAGGGCTCAGGATTGGGGATTTCAGAGAGCAAACACAGCCACGTGGGGGTTGGCAGCTGGGCACTGCAGTAAATGCTGATTTCAGCCCATTAAAATACAAACTCTAAGGAGTTTTTGCAGGTGTGTGTTTGTGTGTGTGAGGCCAAGTGCTCTGCCCTGCCTTCAGAAGCTGCAGGGCTCCTCCAAGCCCATCCCAACAACGTCCAAATTGCATCTGGCAAATCCCTCCCCAAAAATGAGATGTGGCCCTGGCAATGCCCTGCTCTGTGCTGCAGAGAGGAGGTGCAGGGCTCCACAGGCCCCCTGCCAGTGAATATTTCTGGGAACAGCAGCTGTCCATGGGGTTTTCTCTGTCTTTCCAGCTGATTGGAGTGGAGTGCCATTCCCAGGCTCAACCCTGGTGTCTTTTATAGATGATAAAATAACAATAAATAGCATACTTGGGCTTTAAAGAGCCTGTCTAGCATCACATTATCTGGGAAAAAAAAAAAAAGCAGCTTGGTTTAGGCCAGGGAAGTTTTATTCCCACAGAACTGTCTATCCAGAAGTTTATGAATAATCTTCTTTTATAAGGGACAGGGAGCAGTAACTTATAAACACATAATCGTTGTTTTATAGGGCAGCAGAGATGGGATGGGAGCTGCAGCAAGAGAGGCCTGGCTGCTTTCCTCTACGACTTCTACTTAATATCAGGGTTTAAAGAACCCAAATTTTCTCTGCTGTTGCAGTGAGTTCATTTTAAGCCCGTGTTGCCAGATGTAGGGCAGGAACCCTGCCCCAACCCCTTCCCAGCCCTGCTTTTGGAGAAGCAGCTCAGGGGCTGGCTCTGAACCCTCTGCACATACCTAAAGCACTGCTTTCACATGGCAGGCACCCCAAGAAATCCACCTTGCTGTCCTGCAGGTTCCCTCGAAAGGAGCCCGAGGCTTTCTGCCCCCAAAGCCATAAAAAGCAGGAACATTCTCCCCGTGCCGGGGTTCAATTTGTGCCGCATTAAGGAGCCCTGGAGCTGCAATCCCACGCTGTTAAAGCTGCCTGGTGTGCAAATCCAGCCCCCATTCCTCCACCTGCAGCCCCGAACCCACCTCTCTGGAGGTTTCTCTTTATTACTTTTGTGACAGCCAAACGTTTTCTTGGGCGAGAGGGGCCGGGGGGGAAAGGCTCCTTCCCCCGCCCAGAGGAACCTGGCCCTTATTGCTTTTGACCTTCCTTTTCAACTGCTCTGCCTCGAGGAATTTCACACTGCAATTGTACCTCTCAGCCCCGACATCAAAATCACTGGCAGGGCTCAGAGAAATCAAGAGCAGCGGTTATTAAAGGCTCCAAATGTTGCTGTGTTTCACTGGGTCTAGAGGAGGAGGGGGGGGAAAAAGGACACTCCTCAAAAAAAGCTGAGCTGGTTGGAAACAACAACTGTTGCATTATTAATTCCTTATTTGGAAGAAAGAAAAGCTCAGGTCATTCCTATGTAAGATGAAAAAAAACCCAAAAAACCCCTCTTGGTCAATGAGTTATTGCACATTTGGAGCTGCTCGTGCCACGCCAGATCAACCTGGAGAAACAATTCATCTGAGGGAAAGGTGCAGGCTCTGGTTATGCACATGAACTCCTCAGTCAATGTTATTTCACCCATCAGAAATTGCATTTCTGTGGGGTTTGGTCACCCCGGGTTGGAGATAGGATTCCCTGTGGGGAGCAGGGATGAGTTTGGTGCTAACAGGAGCTTTGATCAGGGTGTGGGGATACCTCAGGGGAGAAGGGGAAACAAAGTGTGGCTCAAACCCAGCAGGATGAGAACCCTCACTATCAGAAAACACACAGCAGATGAGCCCCACTGTGTGGAGTGAGTTAAATTATAAAATATTATAATTATTTCTATCTGAACCTTTAAGACTTCAGCAATCGAATAATCCCGAACTTTGGGGTCCCAAACCCCACGTGCAGCCTGGCTGAGGGAAGGGAAGTGAGATAAGTGTTTCTCTTAATCCATTATTGTTATCCTTCACTTTGCTCTCTTTTTTAATCTATTTTTTTTCAGATCCCAGCCCCGTGCCAGGTAATGCCCTGAACGGCTTCCAAGCACAACTGCACCGAGATCCCAAATTCCTTCAAGGAGTGGCACAAACCCAACCTCACCAACAGCTCAGGGCTTTGCTCACAGCCCCCAAAGTGCTGCTCAGCTTCCAGCAGCCCTGATGCTCAGCTGCTCCAGGGGGAGGTCACCCCTGCCTTTGGGGGGCTCAGCTCCAATGGTTTGAGGTGCCACATTTGACTTCCTGTCCATTAAACAATTCCTGACCCTCCTGAGGACCACAAGGCAGGAAGGGCAGCTTGAAGGCAGGGAGGTTTCCCGTGGAAATTAGGAAATTTAAATCATTTTAGCTCCTGAGCCACCAGAAGTGAGGCTCAGAGACAGGCAAGACATTTGTCTGGAGCTGAAGATAAGGCACAGCAAGAACTGAACTGTCACAGGTTTTAACTTTCTGAGGGAAAGGGAACACTTGGAGCTAAATTTGTGTCTCCCCTAAATAGCAGCAGGTAGCTGGGAGAGGACAAGGGTGGAGAAATGGTTCCTGCACCTCTGAGACACCGTGACTGAACCAGAGAGCTTTGGGGCAATCCACACCTGAACAGCTTCTGCAGAAATACTGGGTAAAAAAAAAAATAAATACATAATTTCCTGGACTCAGCACTGCATGAAGGGCAGGTGTGAGAGCCAACAGCTTCCCCAGGTGACTCCTCATCCCAAAACCCCAAATCAACCCCAAATCAACCCCAAAGTGGCAACCTCAGCCCATCTCTGCCTGCTCTGGGGCAGAGCTGTGCACATCACCCAGCCCCCAACAGGCCCCAAACTGGAAACATCCTCATGGTTTTTCCTTTTCTTCTTCTGGAGTGACTTCCCAGACTTTCCTTGCTTGGCCCCACACCATCACCAGGCTCTTTCCAGCCCCAAAGGTCATCAGCAGATGTGGTCACTGCATTTCTTTGCATGTGCCTTATTTTTCTTCCCCTTTTCTTTTTTAAACTAAACAAGCACACAACACACACACAGAGTTTCCAGCTGTCCTTCCTCCAAACTCTGGAGCATCCTTTCCCTTACATCAGGGACACCAAGGAGCAGCTGAGGAATACTCTGAGCATTTCTGAGCACCAGAGCTCCAGCTTGGAATGGGACCTGCGAAGGTTTCCCAGGAGAAAGGAAACAAAACAGCCCAAACGAGAGCACAAAGGTTCTAAAAATCCCTTAATTCATGTGGGGGTCACTCAGTTCACCCAGTGAGCCCAACCAAGGCAAAGGTGTCACCTGAACCCTTCTGCTCTGGAAAATCCAGCAGGAAGGGTGGGAAAGCACAGGTTGAGCTGGGGTATCCCCATCCCCACCAGAAATATCCCTGAAAGCAGTGAGGAACAGAAGGGTTTGCCATGAACTGTGCCATGAACCTTCAGGAGCTGTGCTGGGGAGGGGAGCTGGGAGCAGGGCGTGCAGCACAGCCAGGGAAAGCTCTCCCAGCAGGAACAAAACACCCCAGAAACCCCCAAGGGTTTCCAGTGGAAAATCCAACCAGGTGGGACCCTCAGCAGCACAAGAGGCACAGATGAATGAAGAGGCTTCTCAGTGCCCTCCAAAATGTGAGAGATTCACCAGCCTGAGCCCAGTGAGACCCCAGGGATGGGGCAGTGTCCCCAGGGCTGGGGTTCCTCCCAAATCTGTGCCTCCAAGACCTTCTCCAGCCCAGCTCCCCTGAGCCCAGCAGGGATTGCAGAAAACCCAGCCCAGCCCAGCTGGCAAACTGCAAAGGGCTTTGGTGAAAGGAAGGGTCAGAGCCCAGCCCTGCTACCTGCAGCAGGCTGGGGACAGGCAGAAGCTGTGACAGATGATCCCAGCAGGGAACTGCTGTCCCTGCACCACTTTCTGCAGTAAAAAAAAAACCCAAAAAAACAAATGGGCAAAGAGAAATAATGGAATGAAAGGGCAGCTCTGCTGGGCTGGCACAGAAGGGACATCTGCCCACGTCCATCTGCCAGCAGCCCCACACCGTGGCTTTGTGTTTGCTGGGGTCACTCCTCTGCCTTTGTAGCTGCCTGAACTGCCTCACCAGGACACCAGGGCCAGGCAGGGAAAAAGGTGGGAACGTGGGGACAAGGAGCAGGCAAGCACCAGCTCTGTGTAGATGCATCACTGGACTGTCCCATCAGGCTCTTCAGTCACTGGGGGAAGGATTATCTTGTGCCTCTGCCTTTGTTTTTTGCTCTGGCAAACGCTGGGATTGCTCCCTCCCTGCTTCCATGGATGTATTACAGCACCAAAATGCTTCCAAAACGTTTCAAGCATCACATGAAAAAAAAAAAAAAAATTAAACAAGAAATAAAAATAATCCCAGCTCAGTCAAACAAGCAGAACAACAGCAACAACAACCTCCCAGTTCTGCTGATCTGAACATGCAAGGACAACTTCCCCAGCAAGGCACTGACCATGCAGAGCCCCCAGCACAAAAAAAAGAGATCAAATTGTGCTCCTGTCAGTCCTTGAAGGTCAGGTTAAGTGTTCCTGAAGGCTGCTCCAGGTGTCTCCCATTTTCCAAAGTGCCCTGCTCGCCCAGCAGTTGGAGGAACTTTTGAAAATGTGCTGCTGGCTCCCGAGTGCCCGGGATGAGTGGTCAGGAGGGCTGAGATTTCCATACAAATTGCAGAGCTCCTAAATGGCTTCCTCAGCACAGGGCCGGGGGTGGAAACGGGAGAATATTTAATGATTGGTTCCTTATGGCTCCCACATTCTTGAAGCATATTTCTCGCAGTCCCTGGAACACTCCTGCATTCTTGATTGCAAAATGGCAATAAGTGATTTCCTTTAAAAGCCCTGTCTTTTATTGGAATCCTAAAAATACCCCACGAGCCCCAGTGCACTGCACTCTCTCTCTTTCCTGGACAGGCCCCATCAACCCTGATGAATTCTATTTTGAAGACAGCAATAAACATTTCAGCATGGGCCGTTCAATCCACTTCAGAATAGATCTTGCATTTCCAGTGGAGCCCTTCTAGCACCATAAATCATCTTTACACAGACTTAAGTATGAGAAACTCCAGCTCAAAACCAGCATGGACTTTTTTTTTTTTTTTTTTTCATTTTAGAAATTAAGAATGGGCACAAACCAGTCAAGAATGAAAAGTGTGACAACTTTAAACGTGAAATCCCTGGGCTGACCCTGTAAAGCAATGGTCAGAGCCACAGCGTGCTGCTGCAGCCAATCCACTTGACACAAACCCACCTCGGTGGGGTGAAGTTCAGGAAAAATTCCCTGCACATCCACTCCATCTGAACAAACACGGCTTTCAGAGCCGGGAGCCTCTGGCTGCTGCTGATTTTAAAAGCCACAGATGAAGATTAATGACCCTGCACGCCTGAACTGCCTCCACACACCCAAAACTCCTTTTGTTTTTGCACTCCACACGGACTGGGAGCCCAGACTCTTCTCCCCTCTGCTCGTGGTGTCTCTGTCCATCTGCTGCAGGCCTTGGAGAGCAGCTCAGAGCTCCAGCACCTCCAGCAATTTCCTCCAAGTCCCTCCACCCCCTCAGCCACAGGGCACATTTAATATTTGTTTGTGGGGTTTTTTTCTGTCACAAACCACCTAAAGACAGTGGGGTTTTCCCCCATTTCTTGTCACATCTGAACTGTTAGCTGCATTTAGTTGTTGTTGCAGATGATGAAGTTCTACATTTGTATTTCTCTCGATGACAGGAAATGTTTGAAACACCAGCTGAGAGCAAAGAGCTGTGAGCTCCCACTGCTGCTGCCAGAGGAGGTGGGAGCACATCAGCCCTGGAGAGCTGAGTGTGCCCTGGGCCAGCTCTGCCCTCCCTGCACAGCTCTTCCCCTTCCCTGAGGGATGGAACACCCCTGCAGCCTCCACCTGAGCCCACCCAGCACAGGTGGGACGTGGTCACTCCTCCACAGGGACACAGCAAGGTGACCCTAAGGAATATGGAGCTAGAGCAGATCCCTTCAAAACTCTGAGTGTCTGTGATGAATGGATAATATTGCCTCTGCACTGGTCCTGATAACAAACAACACTGTGGGAGTGCTGCAGATACTGAGATAATAACATCTCCTTACAGAAAATGTCTGTTTCTCTATTTTATCTTTTATAGAGAATCTCTCAGGAAAGGTAAATCTCACAGGTACAGGAGTTAGATCACAGACAGCTGCAGACTGGGACAGTGGATGTACAGGGCAGAGGTCCATCTAGGCAGAAGAAAGGTCTTGGGATGAGTTTCCTGCATCTGTGTTGTTCAGCAAGGCTCTCCAGCCCAGCTCTTTGTGCCACCTGTGATCCACAAGGTGATGCAAACTCCATTGCCACAGGTTATTTGATGTATGAACCTTGGAGAAATGGCTGCTTTTTATTTTTTTAACACACAAGTACATACATGAACATATCCAGAAATCTGTTTGAATGGATCCAGATCAACCAATCAGTATGATCAATGCTAATTAGTATGTCTCAATGTTTTTCTCCTTCTGGTGACCAAATGTACCAGCAATTCCCATACTGCCATTGCTCCTCAGGTTGGCCATAAGACACACATAAGTTCTTATTGTCTCTTTTGTAATTAAATGGCAGAGATGCAATTATAAAAAAAAAAAAAAAAAGGATTATTTCAAGGACTGTTACTGAGCATTCATTAGGCAAAGTCTTCATTGTTAAGGATGCACTTGAACATAGATCTCGAACATCCCTGACTCTGCTGCTGTGCCTGGACAATCCCAAGGGACACTCTGTGTTCCATCCAGGCTCTGCTGGGCTTTGCTTCCCTTCCCTGGGTGAATCCCACCTCCCTGAGCCCTTCCCCACCCGCAGCCAGGCTCAAACACCAGGGGCCACAAAAGCTCAGCTGCATCTGCCAGGAATTTTCCAGGCAGGCTGGGCAGAGCTCTGCAGAAACTGGGCTGAAACCATCTGTCCAAAGTGGTATTGGTGTTAAAATCGATGAAGTTTCACTTAAATGTTTAAAGAGCCACATGAGAAGATGCCCAGGGTTGTTTTTTTCAAACATTTATTTTTGGTTGACTCGTTCCATGAATTTATCTGTGTGAATCTGCTCCAGCTGCAGGATCTGGTGACCACAGCAAGGACAAAGACACCTGGAGCCACCACTCACAAAAACATCAGGAGGAAAAGGATCATGGAAGGTTCTGGTACAGCTCAGTGCTCCAGGCAGGGTCAGCTTGGGGAGCTGGGCTCCATGATCCCTGTGCATCCCTTCCAAGCTGAGATATTCCACAATTCCACAATTCCAACCAGGCTCAGCTTTGGCAAACCCTTGAGGACACGGAGCTGCTGAGGGATGCCACACTCTGCATTCCCTGGATGAAACCCACCCCAAGGGGTTCCTGCTGTCCCCACAGCCCTGCTGCTCCCAGGGAGGCACTTCCCAACCCAGCAGAGCTGCTCTGGGGAGCCCAGCACAGCAGGGAAAAACTGCTGGGGTGGGAGAGTGCTCCTCACCCCAAACACAGCCCTGAGGAAAGGGAAAACACCTCAGCATCTTCCTGGCTGGATCTTTGGACATTCCAGTGAAACTCCCTCGGTTTTAGCACCAGTACCACTTTGGGTTAAGAGTGTTTCACCCCAGATTCTGCAGGGCTGTAGCAGCCTGCCTGGAGAATTCTTGACACAGGTACAGCTGTTATTTTGGTGAGAGTTGTGTTTTCACAGCTCCAAGAACAATCCCGCTTTTAGAAACTTGCTCAACCCTTTGGCAAGGCAGCCCAATCAGCAGAGAAAACTGCAGAAAGCAGCAACCAAATACTCCTTATTAATCCCATTTACAGCTGCTAACAACTAAAGAGAACCTTCTGGAAATGCCAAGGGAAACAGGGTGGGTGAAACAATGCCTTGCAAACAACCCAGCCAAGATACACAAGAACCGTGATAAGAAATTAGGTTTGACTTGCACAATCACTTTGAAAGTTTTTGGAAAATGGAGTCTGAAGAGCAGGAGGCTGATAAAATAACAAGAGTTCAGTAGCAATGCGAAAATGTCGTGCCGGTGAAGCAGGGAATTCAATCCTTGCTGAATTCTTGACATCACTTAGATGTTAACAGAAGTTTCTTCTCCAAAAAAAGAAGGCAAGGCATCTCTTGAAGCCCACACACAGATCTCTGACTCCTATATGCAGAGTACTACACTGAACTATTTTGGTTTTGGACGACTGCATTGTCTCATGTGTCAGGATGACTATTTGATTTTCTTTTCTTTTCTAATTTCAGCCTCGAGCAGAGCCAAACCTGTACGATTTATGCACGTGCAGTGCAAGAGGTCCCCTCTCATTCTGTGTCCAAAAAAAAAAAAAAAGATAAAATAAAAGAAAGGAGGAGGGAAAAAACCAGAGTATCATTTCATCTCTGTACTTTCCTAAAAGCTGAGAAGTTTCTAAGCTCTGAACTCCAGTTCCCTGCTCTTGCCTCCCCACAGGACAGCTCCAAGGTGCCCCAGCAGCTGCACAGGGAAAGCAGCAGGAGCAGCCTGGGACAGTGGGAGGGGTCCCTGCCATGGCAGGGGTGGCACTGGGGGAACTTTGAGGTCCTTCCCACCCCAAACCACTCCAGGATTCTGTATTTTGCATCATATGTTCTTTTTGGAGAACATTTCCCCTTTTCAGCTCCTTAAGGTTATTCCCAGACACGTGTGGGGGTTGACAGAGAAAAAGGATAAATATATAAGTAAAGGGAAAAAAAAAAAAATCTGTGTAAAGATTGGAGCCTGTTATCAAACAAACAACCAGCATAAAAATACTTGGGAGCCATAAACTGCCTGATTTACTAATTTCTTTTTTTTTTTTTTTTCTTTCCTGGAGTCTAATCCTATGGTTAAACCCACAGAGCTTTTCCCCTCACACTTCCAGCAGGGAGAAGAACCCCTCCCAGCACGGAGGCACATAAATCTCCCTGGATCATTTGTCTGAGTGCTGCTCCTGCCCCAGCACGGGATGCTCCATATGCTTTTGCAATAGCTCCGTTCTGATAGAATTACCAGCGCTGTCCCTTATTAATCATATTGCCACTACAACTCCCTCTGGAGTGTTTGCTTATCCCATACCTTCCCAAACCTTTCCAGTTTCCTCTTCCTTTATTAAAAGCTCGCTGAGGATGACCACAGTTAAAGCAAACCCCTGCTACTACAGGAGAGAAGGGAAAATAGAGGGGAAAAATCACCTTTAACCCCGACTTTTCCTCTATTCCCAGAAGAACCAACCCCAAACACTCTTTGCTGCCCTGATCGTGGCTGTTTAAGGCAGCGTTCAGATTCAAGGAACACTTTCCTGGATGCCACCCTTTGAGCTGGGATCATTGGAAGAAGTTTGGTGTTGGCTGAGCCCTCCTGTGCCCTCAATCCCTGCTGTGCCTGCAGCCCCGGAGTGTTCCCAGAGCCAGGCTGGAGTGCTCTGCTGGCCACGGAACAAAGCCCCTGGCACCCCGCAGCACTGAACCCTGCTGAGGTGCGAGGCCTTTCCAAACACTCCCAATTAACCAGAAGAATCCACAATTGAGGAAGTCGCAGTTCCCCCGGGCTGAGGGAAGAAAGGGAATGTTCAGCACGGCACAATCCCGGCACGGGAGCGGGGAGAGCGGCCAAGAGAAGGTTGGGGATAAAGAACAGGAGGGTTCCTTGGGGAATGGGGCTCCCTGCTGGAATCCTGGGCTGTCCCAGGGCCCTGCTCCAGGGCTGGGGGCACCAGGGATGTGGAATTGGCCTGAGCTGACCTCCAGCCCCTGCCCTGCTCCCGGGAGGCTCCGTGGATGCCATGGATCAGCCATGGATGTGGGATGGTTCTGCTGCTGCCAGCGCTGCCAGCACTTCCAGTCCCCTTTCCCAATGCTATTACCAGTCCCATTCCCAATCCCTATTTCCAGTCCCCATTCCCAATCCCTATTTCCAGTCCCCATTCCCAGTGCTATTACCAGTCCCAATCCCTGTTTCCAGTGCCCATTCTCAGTCCCCATTCCCAGTCCCCATTTCCATCCCCATTTCCAGTCCCCATTCCCAGCCCCATTCCCAGCCCCATTCCCAGTCCCCATTCCCTATCCCACACCTGAGGATGGGCTCCAAAGGAAAGGGGATTTGCAGTGCAGAGAAATTCCTGCCTCTGGAAGCTTCCCACCCGCTCCACGTGGGCTCTGATGGGGAAGATCCCCATTTATCCCCCAGGTTTTACATTGTTTTGAGGACTCTGCTGCCTGCAAAGCATTAACTCCAACCAAGTGATACAATTCTGCTAAAACTGCACTCCCGAGCCAGCTCCATCCTTCTGAGTCACAAAGCAAATATGCCTCTCCATGCACTTTTGGAATTGCAACACGGATCTCGTTCTGATTTTCTCCCGGCTCGTAGGGAGTTTGCATAAATGACTTTTCATGTTTATCTTTCCTCAGAGAGCCCACGGATCACACTGGTGCTGTGCTAACAAAAGGAGGTGTCCCAGGCCAGGCTGGACAGGGCTTGGAGCACCCTGGGATGGTGGAAGGAACAGGAAGATCTTCAAGGTTCCTTCTGACCCAAACCAGTTCTGTGATTTGTGAAATCCAAAATGAGCTGGAAAGCAGAAAAATCGAACCAGGTCGATTTTAAGGAGATGGAGCTGAACCCCAACATCTGCACCCACCTTTGTGGCAGCTGGAGACCAGAACTCACAAAAGACTCTGAGCCAGCGAGGGGAACAGTGACACCACCACCCCAGCCTGGTGTCACCCTGCAGGGCTGGGCATGAAGGACTCTCCAGTCATGTTAAAAGCATTTTTTTTTTTAAAATTTCATCAATTCCTGCCTTGATCACTTCAAAAGCTCCACACTGCACATGACAGCAGGAATAAAGTCATCTGCAAATGGTTAATGAAAATGCATCTTGGGTGCAAAGCACTGGGAGATGCCTGGCAGGGTTTGATTTCGAGCACAGAACATGGCAGGAATTTAAATAAAACCTGGACAGTTTATTCAGCCTCTCTTTGTGCCTCTGCTCCCATCCAAGGCAGCCCAGGCTGACCACGTATCACAGAGCTCATCTCCAAGCAGGAATTTTACTCACAACGTTTGGCTTTAGGAGGAGGCAAATTAAAACCAGAGAGGAAGGGACGCTCCTCTTTTCATGTTTAGCACAATCAAGGTTTGGTGGGAGGGAATCCTAATAAAATTTAAAAGGCAACGCTTCTAATGGAGCATCCTTAATTTTAAAATGAAGAGGTGGATGCAGCGATTAGTTTCTGCTTGCTGGCAGTTTTATTTTTTTGTTATTTCGATATTGTTCACTGTGGTTTTCATGGCTTCGAGGGGAGGTTTTTAGCAGGACCAACTGCCAAGAACATCTCCCAGTGAGCTGCTTTGGTCATCAGTCGGTAGCTGCCATTAACACAGCAGTTCCTATCTGCAAATCCAATAATTCTACACCTACCAAACATCGTTTTCCCTTGAGATTAGTTTTGGTGGAGAGAAAAACACCCTTTGGAAGGCAAACCAAAATTTTTTTTTTTTTTAAGTATTTTAGCTATCAAAACACATGGTGCAGCCTGGAATGGAGCTGCCCATAAAACAGAGTGCCAGTGAACATGGGAAAGCAGCAACTCCAGCTGCTCCAATTAACTCCCAGCATCTTCCTGGGAGCCCAGACAATCCCGGGCTACTTGTCATGCAAACAACCCGGGAGCTTCATTCTCCTGCCCAGGCGAGAGGAGGGCTAAATGACTGAGTTAAGTAGATTACTGGGGAAGGAGTCACACTCGGCAGCTTTATGAGATGATTAGACCCTGGGAAATTCACACCCCAAATCCCCCCCGGCCCTGATAGTGCACATTCACCACCGGCTGCGCCATCCACCGCAATCAGGAACCTTCCCCGGCAGCGTTAAATATTCATTTCCCACTGAACTTCCATCTAGCTGCTCCCCCCCTGCCAAAAAGGAAGGCTATGTTAAATTTTTTTACAGGGGAAGAAGTTGCAGCAGCGTTTAGCAAGCCAGCAGCTCATGCTAAAACACTTTTTTTTTTTTTCTCCCCAGATAATCATCAGCGTTTTTGGAGTGAGCCACAGCAGCATCACCCAGAGTGGAGATCAGAGCCCCCATGGGCACAGGAGAGCAGCAATCCTCTGCCCTGAGCGCCCTGAACAAACCCAGCACAGCACAGCAGCTCCTGCAACCCAAAAAAGGGAGAAATAATCCCATTTATGGAGGGAGAGGCAGCGGCTGCTGCGGGGCTGGGATGGGCTGTGCCCCTCTGAGCCCCCAGTCAGGGCGTGGGTGCCCCCACGGGAGATGGGTGATGCTCCCTCTGCATCAATGCACTCAGGGTGGGCACTGATTTCCCGGAATCCTGGCAGAGCTGGCACCAATCCTGACTTTTTGCCAACTCACGGCGCCGTGAGCAGCGACAGGTTGGGGGAGAGGCTGTTCCACAGACGGGGCTGGGTGACACCTCGTGTCACAAAAGCCTGAATTTAACAGGAGTCTCTGCAGCATTATTCAGCCACCCCCCATTATTATCTGAAGGATCACAGCCCCCCCGTTTTCTGGATCTATATAAAGCAAAGGGCGTAACCCCATCACACTGGGGAAGGGGAGCGTGCCCACAGCTCTCCCTCCCACCTGGGGTGTTTTTAGCAGAGATGTCTGTAAAAATACCTCTCCAAGAAAGTCTCTTATGCAAGAGGTTAGACAGCTGAGGAGCCCTGAAGTGCAGTCTAGTTCCATCAAAAGGAACTCCACCAACCAGGGATGGATTCACCCCTGGTACCTGGAAGGATTAATTGCACAAACCTGATGAGAAGGGCTCATCTGCCTGGGAGCTGCATGGTGGGACAGCTCTGGGGAGGAAAGCACAAGGCTGAGCACTCCTGCTGAGGGAGATGGGGTCATTCAGCCTGGAGGAGGCTCCAGGGACACCTCAGAGCTCCTTGCAGAGCCTAAAGGGGCTCCAAGAGAGCTGGAGAGGGACAGGGGATGGAGGGACAGGGTGGGGGAATGGCCTGAAGCTGAAGGAGAATAGGGTTAGATGGGAAATGAGGAACAGATTGTTCCCTGGCAGGGTGGGCAGGCCCTGGCACAGGGAAGCTGTGGCTGCCCCTGGATCCCTGGCAGTGCCCAAGGCCAGGCTGGACATTGGGGTTTGGAGCAGCCTGGGACAGTGGGAGGTGTCCCTGGGACAGTGGGAGGTGTCCCTGCCATGGCAAGGGTGGCACTGGGTGGGATTTAAGGTCCCTTTTCCTATCCAAACCCTTCTGTGATTCTCCAAAGACCCAAGAGCAGGAATAACACCTTTCCTGCCTCCCTGGTCCCCATTTCTTTCCTGATTAATGCTGACTGAAGGCTGAAAAGGAGAGGGGGCCCCCCCAAATGTCGGGGTCCCCAGCCCAGAGCCCCCAGGCACTGAGCAGAGCCCAGGCAAGGCCAGCTCTGTGTGTCCTGTGCCAAGCCAAGCAGGAAGCAGAGGACTGGAACTTGTCTGCTGTAAAACTCCTTCAGTCATATCCCATAAAAATACCTGAGTGCCCACCTACAGACACCATTCCCTTCTGGGAGCTGCCACCTCAACTCCCAGACCTTTTAACACCTCAATTCTCCCCAATTCCAGGCCCTCTGATGACTAAACCATGTCCTGACTGCCAGAATTAGCAGGACAGAAGATGGGCACCAAAAAGCCACCAGCATCACTCTGATCCTCATTCACACAGCAGCAAAGGAGAATCAGTTCTGCTCTTCCTCCCTGCCAGGATGATCTGCAGTGTTCCTCTGGCAGCCAAAATACAGCACGGATTTTGTGAGGGGAACAAGCCTGGGTGTCCTGGAATGGTTTGGGTTGGGAGGGACCTTAAAGCTCATCCCCATCCCTGCCATGGCAGGGACACCTCCCACTGTCCCAGGGACACCTCCCACTGTCCCAGGCTGCTCCAAACCCTGTCCAACCTGGCCTTGGGCACTGCCAGGGATCCAGGGGAGCTCTGGGCACCTGTGCCAGGGCCTGCCCAGCCAGGATTTTGGGTTACAAGTGAGAGCTGTACCTGAACTCAGCTCTGTCTCCTGTGTGCTCTGCAGAGCACAGAACACAGCGAGGCTCCATCCACCAGCTCCTGATTCCCAGCAGGATCTGAAGCCCCAAAACCCCAAATCTCCACAGCCCCAAAGCCCCAAAGCCCCAAAGCCCCAAAGCCCAGCTCTCCTGCAGCACAGCAGCTCCTTGGAGCTGAGCAAATCCAGTGCCAGAGAGGTCCCAGAGGAGCAGCCCAGCACAGGAAGAGCTTTTCAGCACCGGGCAGGGCTGGCTGATCCCTGTCCCAGCCAGTTCCTCTGTTAACCAGGACAATTCACACACAAATGTGCTCCACAAAGGACAGAGGGGCTCAGACTGAGCTCAGCCTGCACCCACAGCCAGAGCAAAGAGCATCTCCCAAATCCCGAAGGTGATGGCAAACAATTAAACCACTTAATGATGGAAGTGGCTCAGAGGACACAGAAGGAAGCAAGGAAATGTTAATAATGCTGTCATTACCACAATAACCAGTAAAGCAGAAGCTGTGACACTGGGAATGGTGCAAAATGAAGGAATTCTGATTCCAGCCAAGGGCTGAGGTGCAGTGAGAAGCCTGCAGAGCCACTTCTCCCCCACACCCAACACCCAGAGCTGCAGCTCTAACCAAAACTGGAGACCAGCTTTAATTTAAACCTCTGCCCAGCTCCCAAGGGATCCCAGTGTCCTGTCCAAACACAACGAGACAAATGGAGTGTTTCTAGGTCTGAAAACACAGAGTGCACCATCCACAGGAAGAAATCCCATCATCTCATCTCAGGAAACTGGGAATGTTCCTGTTTATGGCACTGTGTTGTAAAATACCCAGCATGAATCATTTGGCACCGCTGCTGTTTTTCTAGAAGGCCTAAACACGGGGCTTTTCCCCCTCCCTTTTGAGTCTCTAATTCAATAGCAAGGTGGGAAACGAATATTCTTGCATTTTACTTAAATGCCAGAAAAACATTCGCTGCTTTTCTAGCAGGAGTGAGTCACTTTTGGCTCCACTGAGGCGCTTTTCCAAAGCTTTTTAGCAGCACTGTCACCTTGCTAATGCTCTAGAGCTAAACACAAACCATTGTCTGCTGGGATCCCCCAGACTTTATAAACACTGCACTGGAACCAGCAGGAGCTGGAAACCTCAGAGATCAATAAAACCTCCAAGCCCAGGGTGAAGCACTAAAGCCAGGAATACCTTCACTTCTGGAGGGGTTACACTTCTCAAAATGCTTGAATTTGGCAGATTTGGGACAGTTCTGCAAATAATGTGTGTGATGTTCACAATCTGCCCCTCGTGGCACACACTGTGCTGTGTAATCCACTTGTCTTCTCTCACAGGTAACCAGGAATGAGCAGCCAAGGGGGAAATGTCATAAAACTGTGAATTTCCTCTGTCCCCACAGCAGCAGGGACCTGTGACAATGCCAACCCTCAGAGCCAGCAGGGACCTGTGGCAGTGCCAGCAATGATGACCTGTGCCAGTGCCAGCTCCCACACCATTGGTGACCTGTGGCAGTGCCAGCAGTGACAGTGACAGTGCCAGCAGTGACCTGTGGTGATGCCAGCAGTGGTGACCTGTGGCAGTGCCAGCTCCCANGCCAGGATTTTGGGTTACAAGTGAGAGCTGTACCTGAACTCAGCTCTGTCTCCTGTGTGCTCTGCAGAGCACAGAACACAGCGAGGCTCCATCCACCAGCTCCTGATTCCCAGCA
This sequence comes from Pycnonotus jocosus, assembly GCA_013400435.1. NCBI lineage: Eukaryota > Metazoa > Chordata > Aves > Passeriformes > Pycnonotidae > Pycnonotus > Pycnonotus jocosus. Next base: position 40,186 of record VWYP01003299.1, read on the forward strand.
GGATCTGAAGCCCCAAATCCCCACAGCCCCAAAGCCCCAAAGCCCCAAAGCCCCAAAGCCCCAAAGCCCAGCTCTCCTGCAGCACAGCAGCTCCTTGGAGCTGAGCAAATCCAGTGCCAGAGAGGTCCCAGAGGAGCAGCCCAGCANCCAGTGCCAGCAGTGACCTGTGGCAGTGCCAGCAGTGACCTGTGGCAGTGCCAGCAGTGACTGTGGCAGTGCCATCCCCCTCTCCCTGCCCTGCCCTTTGGCACCGTGCTGTCACAGGAGCCGTGTCCCTGGCCTTGTCCCCTCCAGCCCATCGCAGCCCCTCTGCCTGGGGGGCTGAGCCCCACACGTTCCCAGCCCCCTGGGCACAAAGCCTGGCAGTTTGCTGATGAAGCCTGGGTGGGATGCAGCCCCCAGCACCCCTGTGCCAGGCCAGGAGCAGCTCCGTGTGCCCCTCAAACACCCACAGCCCTGCCCTGCACCAAGAGCTGTGCGGGACTGGATTTTCCTGCTGGGAATGGCAATGCCCGGCCTCTCCAGCCTCCTCCCGGCCTCCTCCCGGCCTCTCCAGCCTCCTCTCATCCCCCTGCGCTTTCAGACGTGTCCCAGGGACAGAAAGGAGCGAACAAAGGCGCTGCTGTGTGCCAGGAGCCCTCGGAGGGGCCGTGTCTCAGCACAGCCTCCTCTCCAAAGCAGGGCGCTGTGTCTGGAGAGCTCTTCAGGAGTTTTCCTCTCATTAACAATTCCAGGAGGGATCAAAGAAGATATTAAAGAAATATCTAAGTACAATTCCTGCGACAGAACGGGGAATANGGTGGGAAACGAATATTCTTGCATTTTACTTAAATGCCAGAAAAACATTCGCTGCTTTTCTAGCAGGAGTGAGTCACTTTTGGCTCCACTGAGGCGCTTTTCCAAAGCTTTTTAGCAGCACTGTCACCTTGCTAATGCTCTAGAGCTAAACACAAACCATTGTCTGCTGGGATCCCCCAGACTTTATAAACACTGCACTGGAACCAGCAGGAGCTGGAAACCTCAGAGATCAATAAAACCTCCAAGCCCAGGGTGAAGCATTAAAGCCAGGAATCCCTTCACTTCTGGAGAGGTCACACTTCCCAAAATGCTTGAATTTGGCAGATTTGGGACAGTTCTGCAAATAATGTGTGTGATGTTCACAATCTGCCCCTCGTGGCACACACTGTGCTGTGTAATCCACTTGTCTTCTCTCACAGGTAACCAGGAATGAGCAGCCAAGGGGGAAATGTCATAAAACTGTGAATTTCCTCTGTCCCCACAGCAGCAGGGACCTGTGACAATGCCAACCCTCAGAGCCAGCAGGGACCTGTGGCAGTGCCAGCAATGATGACCTGTGCCAGTGCCAGCTCCCACACCATTGGTGACCTGTGACAGTGCCAGCAGTGACAGTGACAGTGCCAGCAGTGACCTGTGGTGATGCCAGCAGTGGTGACCTGTGGCAGTGCCAGCTCCCACACCATTGGTGACCTGTGCCAGTGCCAGCAGTGACTGTGGCAGTGCCAGCCCCACACCAGCAGTGACCTGTGACAATGCCAGCCTCACACCAGCAGTGACCTTTGGCAGTGCCAGCTCCCACACCATTGGTGACCTTTGGCAGTGCCAGCAGTGCCAGTGCCAGTGCCAGCAGTGACCTGTGGCAGTGCCAGCAGTGACCTGTGGCAGTGCCAGCAGTGACTGTGGCAGTGCCATCCCCCTCTCCCTGCCCTGCCCTTTGGCACCGTGCTGTCACAGGAGCCGTGTCCCTGGCCTTGTCCCCTCCAGCCCATCGCAGCCCCTCTGCCTGGGGGGCTGAGCCCCACACGTTCCCAGCCCCCTGGGCACAAAGCCTGGCAGTTTGCTGATGAAGCCTGGGTGGGATGCAGCCCCCAGCACCCCTGTGCCAGGCCAGGAGCAGCTCTGTGTGCCCCTCAAACACCCACAGCCCTGCCCTGCACCAAGAGCTGTGCAGGATTGGATTTTCCTGCTGGGAATGGCGATGCCCGGCCTCCTCCCAGCCTCCTCCCGGCCTCCTCCCGGCCTCTCCAGCCTCCCCTCATCCCCCTGCGCTTTCAGACGTGTCCCAGGGACAGAAAGGAGCGAACAAAGGCGCTGCTGTGTGCCAGGAGCCCTCGGAGGGGCCGTGTCTCAGCACAGCCTCCTCTCCAAAGCAGGGCGCTGTGTCTGGAGAGCTCTTCAGGAGTTTTCCTCTCATTAACAATTCCAGGAGGGATCAAAGAAGATATTAAAGAAATATCTAAGTACAATTCCTGCGACAGAACGGGGAATATATTTAAAAAAACCCCTGCTCAGATGCCTTTCCCTGATCCCTGGCATTATTGCTGGGGAATTGTCTCCTCTGCAGCCCAGCTTTTATTCCCCCTGAAAACCTCGGCACATCCACCCCACCGAGCCCTGCTGCCCTTTTCCATCATCAGCAGCAGATCTCAACATTTCCCTGGCAGCAGAGTCACCAGGAGCAGGAATTGCTTTAATTTTGCCCCTGGGAGCTGGGATGAACACTGAGGGAGCGCTGAGGCATTGGGGGGACAGGGCAGGATTTTCTCCTGGGAGGAAGCAAATCAGGGAGCTGTGTGTGCTCCAGATGAGCCTTGTCCTTCCTCCTCCTTCTGGACATCTCCTGGCACACCTGGAGCTGTGTCCTGGCCCCCTGCAGCACCCACAGCCAGCCCCAGCCCCATCCCATCCCTGCCAGGCTCATTAGGGATGCCCAGCAACACCCCACAGACAAAGCCACGCCAAACAAAGTGTGGGGAGAAGGGAGGGGGGGGAGAGAAGGGGATTTTTTTTTTTTTTCCCTTCTCCCTTTTTTTCCCCGAAGAAAGGAGTGCAGAGGAATTCCTCATTCACTGATCTGTGGAATACATTAAATCCCCCAAGTGTTGGCACAGCCTCCCGTGCTCGGGGGGACCAACAATGCCGAGCAATGACTCCGAGTCTGGGATCCTCAAATAAACCCCCCCTGCTGTCATGGCCACCAGCAAAGAGAATCACAGCAATATTAGCTGACCTTCATCTTGTTGTTCCCCCAGACCTGACTGCTGGACCTCTGTTTGCCTGTTACTAGGATCTCTCGGCTGAAAAATGTGAGCATTTCCTAGACCATAAAGAGGCAGTTTATTAGGTAAATAAACCAAGCCCCAAGCAGCCTCTGCTGCTTGATAATGAGGAGGGAAGGGAAGACCCAGACCTCCCTGCACCACCTAAAATAACCCCAATCAAGGCTCTCCGAGCACCACCACAGACATATTTCTCAACAGACAGTTAATGAACAAGAGAAGGTCATTCCAGCCCGGCCAACTTGTGCTCAAAACCATTTGCTGAGAAAACCGTGGGCCATAAAAATCCCAGCAGGCACTGTCTGTATCCTATAAAACTGTCCCTCTGTGGAAGCAGATAGAAGTTTAAAATAAGTGTATTCTTTCAGGCTTCTGACAAAAGGAAGCATCCAGGGGAAGATGTTTTACAGAGGAGGGAGAGGCTGGGGAGCCCCTGCACCATCCCTGCTTCCACAGTGACAAACATAATTAATTATCAGGCTCACAATGACCCAAGGGTGAGGTGCAGGCCTGCAGCATCTCCCTCAAAAGGCTACTGCAAATCAGAGCCAAAGTTTTCCAAGTTTTCCCAACACATCTCAGAGATAAATGTAATAACCAGATGGATTCTGCAAGCGTGGCTTGGAAAGTGAAGTTTCTGCTGAACCAGAGCTGTGGTGCTCTCTGCCTGGCCAGGAGAGCAATGTTCTGCTGCAGGTTTGTTGAATATTTGGGAGATAAATGTTTCACAGGAGCTGCTGTGTGTCCCAATCCACCTGGGGATGTGGGACAGCACAACCTCAGTGCAGCCAGTGCCCCACGAGTGCCAGGCTCACCCCCAGAGCCCAGAACCCACCAGGATGCCACCCTAAAGCCAGTGCCACCAGCTGCTCGTCCTGCAGCAGGAACAAAGCCCTTCCCCTCCTCTCTGATGGAGACAGGCTGCAAATTCCAGCTCCAATCCCACCCTGCTGCTGCAGAGCTGGGGCAGGAGAGCATCCCTGGCTCTGCACAGAGCTGTGACACTCCAGGGTCAATCCTCTGCCTTCCCCACAAAGCTCTGCCAACAGCAGCTCCAGGGATGGCACAAGAGCTTCAGTGTCACCCCAGGGTGACACCCAGCACCTCTGTGTGCCCCTGAGCCCACCTCAGGGACAGTGACACTGCAGGGCTGCACTGACACCGCCAGCTGCAGCACACTGGGGCCAAAGCCACGGGGTGCAATCTGTAAAAATGACCTGTATTTAAATAGAGAGCCCTGCCCCAGGCCCTCCCCAGCTCTCCTGGAGTCCCTTCAGGCCCTGCCAGGGGCTCTGAGCTCTCCCTGGAGCCTTCTCCTCTTCCAGCACCCCCAGCTCCCCCAGCCCAGCTCTCTGAGCATTTCTGGGCTCTCTCCACATCTCCCTGCTGTTGTTCCCCAGGGCTGGGGCAGCTCTGCAGGTGGGGTCTCACCTGAGGGGGCACAGGGGCAGAATCCCCCCTTCCCTCCCACCCTGGGGATCAGCCCTGGGGTTTTTGGGGCCAGAGAACACGGCCAGGGAATGTTGAGCTCCTCATCACCAACACCCCAAGCCCTTCTCCTCAGGGCTGCTCCTGATCCACCCCCACCCAGGCTGGGCAGGACCCTGCATGTGGCACTGCTGAACCCCCTGAGGCTCACAGGGACCCCCCAATCTCTGTAGGACCGGTCCCACCTGAGCCCCACATCTCCCAGAGCTCCCAGCACAGCCCTGGAACAGCCACAGTGCCCATGGGGCTGGCTGGGCACAGATCCCTGCTCCTGTCCCAAAACACCAATCCCAGATGTGGGATGGACTCTGTGAACACTGCTGGGCTCCTGGGTTTGAAGGCTGCACAAAAAGCTGGATTTTCACTCAAAGCACCACCAGAAATGCCCCCCTGCCCCCAGACCTGACAGGGGCAGGGTTCCTCACTGCTCTCCCCATGGGCCTGAGGACACTTTTCCCCCAGCTCACTGCAGGAATCCCTCTGCACTTCTGCAAAAGGAGAAATAGCTGAGATCCCAGCCCCTGCTGATTTATATCCCCTCATTCTGGTGGGATCAGCATCCTCCATGCCTCTCACAAAGCCCTGAAGAGACACCACAACCACTTGTCCCCTGGCAGAGCCATTTCCCCACTGCCCACATCCTCCGTGCATTGTTGTGTCCCTGCAGCGCCCGGGGCTGGGGAAGCAGAAGAATTCCAGATGCTGGACCCTCTCTGTGTGCTCTGCATTCAGGGCAGCACGGCCAGGAGAGGCTGCAAAGGGCTCAGCACTCGGGGGGCAAAGATTAAAGCAGAATTTGGGTCTGCAGGACTCACTGCAAACGTTTAACCCCGATGATTTCCCCCCTGATCGAGGTTCGAACGTGGCACGAAAGCCCCGAGCCTCAGCTCCAGATCAGGCAGAGCAATTGTTTTGTCACTGAGCACATTAGGGAAGAAAAGGCAGAAGGAGGCAAGTTTGGTAATGTACAAATTAACACATTTCATCGCCGTTTTCAGAAATATAAATTAATGATTTAATTCTGCATCGTGTAGCCTTGGAAACCATGCTGTAAGCAGCCGCCCTTGGACGTTTCACACAATTCCATCTTTTTTTTTTCAATATTGAAATACAATTAATTGCTTGGCCTTTTGCAGTGATGGACAGCTCGGGTGAGCAGGGTGCCCAGGAGCTTATTTCACCCCCAGATTTGTAGGATCCCACTACGTGGGTTGACAACAGCTGCTCTAAATCTCCTGGTGGGCAGGAAGGGGCACTGGTGGAGTGCAGGCTGTTTGAACAGCTGCATATGCAAATGTAATTAAGAAGATCTCTATTGCCTTTTGCTCCCCCTCGCTCCTGATGGGGAGGGTTGGCATTTCTCTGCTCCAGGCTTCAACCTCTGCCTGATTTACACCTCACAGCCCAGACCCAGAAATGCCACTCTCGGGGTGTCCTTAAAATCAGGGTTGAGCTGCTGGGGTTATTCTGCAGTCTCCAGAGCTGCTGAACACTCATTCTGGGGTTATTCTGCAATCTCCAGAGCTGCTGAACACTCATTCTGGGGTTATTCTGCAACCTCCAGAGCTGCTGAACACTCAGTTACTCTGGGATTATTCTGCAATCTCCAGAGCTGCTGAACACTCAGTTATGCTGGGATTATTCTGCAATCTCCAGAGCTGCTGAACACTCATTCTGGGGTTATTCTGCAACCTCCAGAGCTGCTGAACACTCAGTTACTCTGGGGTTATTCTGCAATCTCCAGAGCTGCTGAACACTCANAGGGGGCTCAGGGATTGGCAGTGCCCAGGGAGGCTCAGGATGGACAGCAGCAGGAATTTCCCCATGGAAAGGGGGCTCAGGGATTGGCAGTGCCCAGGGAGGCTCAGGATGGACAGCAGCAGGAATTTCCCCATGGAAAGGGGGCTCAGGGATTGGCAGTGCCCAGGGAGGCTCAGGATGGACAGCAGCAGGAATTTCCCCATGGAAAGGGGGCTCAGGGATTGGCAGTGCCCAGGGAGGCTCAGGATGGACAGCAGCAGGAATTTCCCCATGGAAAGGGGGCTCAGGGATTGGCAGTGCCCAGGGAGGCTCAGGATGGACAGCAGCAGGAATTTCCCCATGGAAAGGGGGCTCAGGGATTGGCAGTGCCCAGGGAGGCTCAGGATGGACAGCAGCAGGAATTTCCCCATGGAAAGGGGGCTCAGGGATTGGCAGTGCCCAGGGAGGCTCAGGATGGACAGCAGCAGGAATTTCCCCATGGAAAGGGGGCTCAGGGATTGGCAGTGCCCAGGGAGGCTCAGGATGGACAGCAGCAGGAATTTCCCCATGGAAAGGGGGCTCAGGGATTGGCAGTGCCCAGGGAGGCTCAGGATGGACAGCAGCAGGAATTTCCCCATGGAAAGGGGGCTCAGGGATTGGCAGTGCCCAGGGAGGCTCAGGATGGACAGCAGCAGGAATTTCCCCATGGAAAGGGGGCTCAGGGATTGGCAGTGCCCAGGGAGGCTCAGGATGGACAGCAGCAGGAATTTCCCCATGGAAAGGGGGCTCAGGGATTGGCAGTGCCCAGGGAGGCTCAGGATGGACAGCAGCAGGAATTTCCCCATGGAAAGGGGGCTCAGGGATTGGCAGTGCCCAGGGAGGCTCAGGATGGACAGCAGCAGGAATTTCCCCATGGAAAGGGGGCTCAGGAAATGCCCAGGGAGGTTTGGATCCCCATCCCTGGAAATGTTCAAAAACCCTGTGCATGTGGCACCTGGGGACATGGATCAGTGGTGATGCTGGGGTGACAGCTCAGAGACCTTTGCAGCCTTGGTGACTCTGTGATCCCAGGATTTTAAATGATCTCTGGTTGAATCCACCGAGCCAGGGCTTGGTGGGGCATGGAAAAGGTTGTGGTGCTTCTGGAGGGTCTCAGTGCCACAGGATGAACTCTAATTAAATGAAATGAGCTGATTAATGAAGGCAGGACTGATGCTCCCCCAGACCCTTCCCTTCAAACTGAGCCTCAGCCAGGACAGGACCCCAAAATGAGGGATCCCTCCAGAAGCAGAGGGGAAGTGCAGCACCCACACAAGTGCCACCCACAAAATGTAAGGAAAAATCAGCTGTGAGCAACCCTGGGCCTGTCTGACCAACCTGGGCAGGATGGAGGCTCCAGAGCAAAGCAGGAGTAATTAAAACATGAAAGCAAAAAGAGGAGAGGGTAGAAAACACCAGGAGTGCACTGAGGGGAAATCAGATCACACAGAGCTCTAAGCAGGGCAGATAATGGATTTCCTAGACAAAGGAAGGGAGACACATCCTACCCACACAGACTCCAGCCCCACGGGGGAAACCCTGCACTGAAAAACTGGGGATTAGCAGAACTGCAAGGGCAGGAAACTGGTGAGAGGGGAAGGGGCGTTGAAAGAGGGCTCAGGATGGATGGAGGTCACGGGCAGAGCTCCTCCAGGAATGGCCAGCAGGCTGATCTGATTAAATACCTTCATTAATGACCTTGGCACGAGAAGTGGAGTGTGCTCATGAAATCTGCTGCTGACACAAAGTTGGAAAGAGCAGCAGCAGCACAGGAAAGCTGGGGGAAGAACTGGGGAGCTGTGAAGATGAATGGAGGAAGGTTGGAATTCCACGGGATGGGAGAGGAAGCCACGCTCTGGGGATAAACAATAATTTGTGCTGCGAGCTGGAGAGAAAATGAGCTTGAGTGGAAAATGTTCCAGAGGGAGAAAGGCCCAAGCAAACAGCTCAGAACCAAAATGACTGAGGCACCAGCATGCTGGACTTGCAGTATTCCCAACAGCCAGGGAAGTGCTGGAGCTGCTGGACAAGCCAGCTCTGGGGGATTACAGAAACCCAGAACTCCAGGGATGCTGCACTCAGCTCCTGTGGCTGAACAGCCAAAAGGTTTGAGGAGGAAGAAGTAAAAAAAAGTAAAAAAAAAGTAAAAAAAAAGTAAAAAAAAGACTTGTCAGGAAACAGATGAATTTAGGAGATTCAAAGGTAAAGACACTTGTTCAGCCCTGCAGAACAGAAGCTGGGAGGGGACACTGAGTGATCTCTCAGACACATTTGAGGGGGAAAATAAAAAATAAAAAAAAGAGGAAAGAACTATTCAGGACAGCAGAACAAGGGCTGCACGTGGGCATCATGAAGTAGCCCTGACAAGTCCAGGCTGGAAATAAGTTTATGACCATTTCAGCCTTCCAATAGGAGTAATGGGGGGGAAAAAACAAGCTTGTTCTCAGAAATTCATCTTGAAGGGATCCTCTGACCCAGAAGGTCCCATCTTTTCCTGCTCAACACACACAGAGCTGACAGCACCAGCACAGGCTGTGCTTCCCACCTGGAAGGGGAGTCACAAAGAAAATCCAAATCACCTTTTTTTACAAAAAAAACCTCCCTGTTTGTGACTGCTTAGGTCCATCCTCTTTCATCAGCTGAATCCATTCCAACACCTCAGCACCAGCAAATGTTTGAGAAGTGAATAGAGTGAGTGTGAGGAGGAGGATGAAGAGCAGGGCCATGAGCTGGCTGGGGGGCAGCAGGGCACTGCAGGAGGGAGCACCAGGCTGGGGGACACTGCCACCAGCACGGGCCTCACCTCAGGAACACAGAAAAGGTGCCAGGTCAGGAAATCTCATCCCATCACAGCTGCACAGGTGACTCAGAGCAGAGCAGCTCTCAGGGCAGCACTGGGGAATGTCAGTGTAACCCCTCCAAGAGTGCAGGAAAGGCTGAATTCATGGCAACTGAGCCAGCTCCTCCTCTCCACTGAGAAAAAAAAACCAAACAAAAAACCCCCAAATGGATGGGGACTTGCTCATCTAAACACACAGGATATGTCAGAGGAACAAACCTGAGCAACTGCCATTGTCATTTATAAAACAAATTAAATCCATGGCAAGAGGAAGCAAAACTTAGAGCAGAGAGATCACAGAACCTGGCAGGAAAAGGCCCCAGCCTGCATGAATCATTATTTTCTAGAGGAAACCTTATATAATCCAAGCTACCCTGTTTTTAAAACAAACCAAACCTTCCAGAAACTCCAATGAATGGGTTTAGCCAAGCTCTGCTTTTAATTCAGGTGTTTTGGTAAGGTTAAAAAAGGAACCCCAGCTGGTGCAGATTAATTTGATGTAGTTTACACCCTGCTTTTGGCATCCCCAAGCCCTCCCTGAGCAGGAAGGGGAGCTGAGCCTGTACCTGGGGCTGAGGGAGGGGATTGGATTGCATTGCCATCTTGTGGAACACCAGGAAAGCAGGGAAAAACTGCTCTGTGCTGCTCTCAGGACACAGCTCCTGCCCCAGACGGGAATTCACTGTGCTTCATCCTCACCCTCCTCTTTATCTGAGAGGGCAGAGGGATGAACATGGACTGCTGCCCTCGGGCTGCTTGCACGGGGATGGACACACTCATCCAGCAGAAAGAAAAGCTCTCTCTTTGGGGTTTTGGGTTGTTTTTTTTTTTTGTTTTTTTTTTTTTCATGTTTTTACTGTGACAAAATCATGATTTTCTGTGCTGCTTCCCCAGGAAACAAAAGCAGCTTTTCTCCCTGGCTACAGAGAGTGCCTGGGGTAGGAGCAGGAGCAGGAGCAGCAGTGCCCAGGTGCCCTGCCCAGTGCCCAGGTGCCCTCCTCAGTGCCCAGGTGCCCTGCCCAGTGCCCAGGTGTCCTGCCCGGTGCCCTGCCCAGTGCCCAGGTGCCCTCCCCAGTGCCCAGGTGCCCTGCCCAGTGCCCAGGTGTCCTCCCCAGTGCCCAGGTGCCCTCCCCAGTGCCCAGGTGCCCTCCCCAGCTCTTGGTCTGCTTCAGCAGGACCTGAAGAGCATCTGTGACCCCACACACGGCACAGCTCAGATGGAACCAGCCCTGCACGGGTCACATCTGCCACCAGGGCTGTGGCCTGAGCTGCTGAAATGCCCTTGGCTCCTCCTGAGGGTGTTTTTGTCACAGCCAAAGCCTGGCTTTAGGCATCCTCTCTGCAGGAGCTGCCCACTCGTGTCTTTAGGGAAAACTCCAGGGTGGGGGGAAAGTTACCCCAAAGCAGCAAAGGCCTGTTTGCAGCCAGGCTGGGAGCAAGGGGACGAGCTCAGTGCTCTGCTGATTGTCCCAAGGGAGGCTTGGATGTGGCACTCAGGGCTGGGTGGCAGGGTGGGCACAGGGCACAGGCTGGGCTCGCTGCTCTGTGAGGGATTTCACAGCCTCAGTGACTCTGTGAACCCTGGAACTCAGTGCAGGTGCAGCCCTGAGCTGGCTCTGGTGCTCAAAAACCACAAAACACCAGCTCACCTGTCCCCAGTGAGCACCAGCACCCAGAATTCAGGAACAGGACTGAATGAACTCAAGAACAGGACTAAATGAACTCAGGAACAGGACTAAATGAACACAAAGAACAGGACTAAATGAACACAAAGAACAGGACTAAATGAACCCAAGAACAGGACTAAATGAACACAAAGAACAGGACTGAATGAACCCAAGAACAGGACTAAATGAACCCAAAGAACAGGACTAAATGAACTCAAGGAACAGGACTAAATGAACTCAGGAACAGGACTAAATGAACTGAAGGAACAGGACTAAATGAACCCAAAGAACAGGACTAAATGAACTCAGAACAGGACTAAGTGAACCCAAAGAACAGGACTAAATGAACCCAAAGAACAGGACTAAATGAACTGAAGGAACAGGACTAAAGAACATCCTCTGGACTTTATGGGCTTTTCACAGACATTTGCCAGGGGTGGGACTGAAGGAATGGTTCCTGTGGGCACAGGGAGAGGGTGACTGAGGTTAAACCATGACATCCCCCAGCATCTCTACATTAATTATATTTCAATTTATTTGCAAAGTTTTAAATGCAGTTCTTAAGAGGGCATTCCAAGGGTTAAAGTTTCTAATAGGAAAGTTATTGAGAAATGGTTACTGTGCAGAAAGCCCTAAGGGTGCCCAAACTGGAAGGGAGAGGACAAATCAACCCCAAAACACCAGTGGTGAGGGTGAAAAGTCAGGATTTGTGCATTCAGCCATTCCTGGAGCAAAGCTGGTACAGACAGCCTGACTCTGGATTGATGAGCTGTGTGAACACCCTGGTGAAAGCTCAATGCAAATCTCTGAAATTTAAGAAACTTATAGATCCCAGCAGCCCTCCTGATGGCCAGCACCGGCTGGGAAGGGCCACAGCAATGCCAGGCAGCGTGCAAACATCTGCCCGTGGATGACTGATGATTTTCAACAATAATTTCATAAATGCAGCAGGCTGGAGCCCATCCCGTGGTTAATCTTGCCCTGCAATCCCAGTGCCACCAGTGTGGGGCTGCCCCAGGGCAGGAGGGAGGCAGGACAGCCTTCCCTGGGCACGGCCAGGGCTGGGGCTGTCAACAGCTCTGGGGGCAGCCAGAAAAACGGCACCGAAAAGAAAATTGTGAATAAAACAACTCAGCCAGGACAAGCCGAGGGCAGGGGCAGCTCCTGGGCAAGGCAGGTAATGCCAAGGGCACAGCCCAAAGCCCACAGCCCCCCACGGCTGCAAACCAGCTTTGCATGAGAAGGGAGATGTTGAAATATCGGTTAAAAGCCGGGTTTCACCAGCGACACTTTGATTTCGTGATTGTGCTGGCTGCTAACAAAGACACACCCATCAATGCATGACATTCCTGCTTGTAAAACAGCGATTATTCCATGATTGCAGCCAGCGTGCTCCGCTTGTATCCACAGCCCGTGGCTCCAGCACAGGCACTCAGCAGGAAAATAAAAAGACATCATGAATTCAAAAAGGAGGGGAAAAGACATTAACATGGAACAGAGTGGAGGCTGGCTCTGAGGGAGGCTGAGCACTTCATCCTGCCTCAAATCCAAAGGAAGGCACCAAACCCAAAGGGCTGCTGAAGGTTTTATCCATTTCAATGCTACAAAAGGCACTCTGACAGAGGCCCCTGGCAGGTGCCAGCTCTGCTGCTGCTTGGCCTCATTCCAGGGATCATCACAGCTACAGGGAGGGTATTGCTGATCCCAGGACACCAGTTCATCCCAGTGCCAGGGATCAGGGTGGAAAAGGGATGGGAGGAATGCCCCTAAAGCCTGTGTCCTCAGCGTTATTGTCCAAAGGCTGGGCAGGAGGGAGCAGCCATCTGGGGCAGTGTGGGGTTTACTCTGCCCAAATTGTTATGCAAACACAGGAGGAGCTTTGGGAGCAGGACCAGAGGCAGCACTTCCCACCAAAGCAAAATGTTTGTCAATGTGCAAAGGGTGAGAGAGGTCACCCCCAAGGAATCCAGCCCAGGATCCTCCCAGCCTTCGCTGCTCCCATCCTCCTCCTCCTCCTCCTCCTCTGAAATTCCCCAGGCAGGCAGGATGAGTTAAAGAGACAACCTCATCACACAGCAACACGGCTGGGGATGCACTTGCATGAGGAATCTAAAATTGGGGAGAAATCCCTGCTGGATGCCACAGGACTGACTCCCTGCCTGCCCCACACCCAGCTGAGCTGCCCTGGGCTCGTGAGGAAAGCGAAGCCACAGGAATTAAGGGGAGACTCCAAAGGCACACAGGGGTGCTCAGCATCATTCAAGTGCACTCAGTTTTAAATTAAACCCATCTTGCATCAACACTGAAGATCTAAAATAAAAGAGTCAGTCATGAACTCTGCAGTCACGCCTTTAATTCCATCTGCAGTTGGTACGAGAGAACTCGGAGACGAATGACTCTGACAAGTCAACTTTAACCTCCAGAAGAAGCCACAGGTTTTCATCAGCCTCCATCAACCAGGCTTTCAAAACGTTCTCACTGATGGAGAACCAAATAAATCCCTGGAACTGTCAGTGCTGGAAAGATGCTTCATTGCCAGGCCGAGCTGGGGAGCTGCTGCAGCCTCACTGCACAGGATGAAATCTCCCACCAGCCACAAACACAGGTTGTGACCACATCAGCCCTTGGCTTTCTCTTTTACTGAACTAAATAAACCAAATTTCAACAACTTCTGAGTGCAAGTCAAATTTCTGCAGAGCACTGTGAGTCTCCTAGCAGGATACAAACCACAGACACCAGGAGCAGGAATGCTGCTCCCAGAACTGAACTGCCACCACCCCAGTCAGTCACTGTCCCCACATAAAGACATTTTCATCCCCAGCATCCTCTCCTGGTCAGTGCTCCCAGCCCTGAGCTCTCCATCCAAAGCTCTCCTGTGATCATCACCTCTCCCTGGCTCTCTGCAGAGGGAGCCCAGCTCAGCTTTAGCAGCTTGCACATCACTCCAGGAGCCACCAGGATGGATTTCCTGCCTGGCAGGCTCTGAGTGCTGCTGGGTGAAGAGCTCATTCCTGCAGGACACCCCCAGGAACACCCCTGCAGCCTCTCTCCCCTCTGTGCCAGCTTTGTGAGGGCTGGTAGCAAGTCTGTGTACAGCTAATTAACATGCACGGCTCTAATTTCAAACCATTCCATGCAATCAGGATATTGTGCTCAAGGAAATGAAGAGCAGCAGCACTCCAGCACAGCCAGCCAAACCTGCTGGAGACCTTGGGAGCGCTGTGCCTTTGAAAGAACCTGTCCTGAGGGGGGAGCACAGCAATTAGCAGCAGTTAATGACTGCCCATCATCAGTGCAGAGGTGCCCTGGTGTGGGCTGGGTGGTGCTGAGGCCGTTTCCTACCGCAGGATGTGGATTTCTGCTCCACCAGCTTGACGTGCCGTGTCTGGGTGCGCAGCCGCCCGTCCGTGCTCTCCACCAGGTTGGTGAGGTCATCGATGATCTCTGGGGAAAGAGGAACAGCAGCGTGAGAGCTGAGCCCACAGCAGCCCTGCTCACCCCCCCACCCCACTGCTGGAAGCTCCAGCTGCCTCCTGCAGTGCTCACAGCACTGAAAGGTGCAGATCCTTTGGGGACACCGACCCAGACACTCCAGATTCACTGCCGTGCTCTGTGGGGCCTGATAATTCTGGCTCTGAGAGATTTCAGCCTGCTGGCAGCTGCTAATTTTTTCCCAAGGAAAAACTTCTCAAGAAAGCTTCTTCTCAAAACAATCTTGGCAAGCAACCATCCTTTCTCAAAACAATCCTGCAGGTGGTGTTTGCTGTTTGTCTGGTTTAACCCATGGGATCAGAGAAGTGTCATTCATACTCACCAATCCTGTTAAGTCTGTGTCAGAACACCTTACAAAAGGTAGTAACAATTAGACAATAAAGCCTTTTTTTCTATGCTCCTTGCCTCCTGAAATATTTGGAGTCTCTCATCTTTCTTTCGTGTCCCATAACGACAGTGCTCCACTGCAAAAGGGGAGGAGAAAGCACAGCCTGAAGTGGAGGGAAAACCACAGCCTGGCCCAGCAGCAGCAGTGCAGGAGGTCAGGGAGCACAGGATGATGGCAGCCACCAAGCTCAGGTGAATTCCCTCACTGACCAACGTGAGGGAATCAGTGCCTGTGCTACAGGAAATCTGGAATTCCAGTCCCTGGAAGAGCATCTCAGCACTTGGTCACTGCACCCTCACCAAACCACATCCAGCATCCTCACAAAGGCTCCTGAGAGCACTCAGTGCAGCCCTGAGGCACAAAGTCCTGCCTCGGTTCCCTCCTGGAGCTGTGGGGCTGGCAGCTCTCCCTGCAGCCCAGAAGATCCTCTGGGAAAAGGAAAGTGGGCAGAGTTTCCCCTACATCGAGTTTTAAGAGAGGAGAAAGGAGAACTTCAAGGCAAGCCACCCTCAACCTGCTGTAACTGCTGGCTTTAATTTTGTCATGGAAAGCAGAGCTGGTACAAGGCTTCCACTGAGAGTGGCTGATGGCATGGCTGGCAATTAAAAGCCACATTCAGGCTGTGAATTTCCCTCTCGCTGCCTGTCACGCTCTGATTTCCCTGGAACACACAGCCAGTGCTCCTGGGCTGTGAACACACCGTGCCTGGCTGCCCCCAGCCCTGCAGGTGGGAGAGGTTTCTTTGTGCAAGATCAGCCAGGGGAGGACAGCAGCCAAGCCCTGAGTGCTGCTGCACAGCCTCCTGCTCTGCTTCCAGCTCTCTCCCTGCTCCTGCTCCCTGTCCCTGTGAGCCCTGCCTGCCTCTGAGCCAGGTTTGGGGACAGTGGCTGTGTCCCCCAGCAGGTCCTGGCAGTGCAGCTCTGCCCTGAGCAAACCCTGGGCTCCTCAGTGGCCCTCCAGCAACAAAAGCAGAAGTCAGAGCGTGCAGTCAGCAAGGCAAAGTGATATCCTGCCCAAATTTATGGATCATAACCCTGCATGGATGATGGTGGAGGGTTAGAGAACATTTAAAGAACACAACTCCCATCAACAGGATTATTAATCCTTTAGTGTTTTGACTGTATTCCTTCAAAGAAAAGATTTCCCAAATGTCTCTACAAGGAAAAAGGGGGTGACAGTGAAGAGGGCATTCCCTGTACCTCCCAAATTTCCCTGTGGCACAAGGAGCCCTTGTCCTTCCAGCAGTGCCAGTGTGTGACATCAGCTCCTGCAGCCTCCCTGCTGCCATCCCTGTGACACCAGAATTGGATGGGGATGGTTTTCTCCACCATTCACCTTCCCTGAGCAGATCACAGAACATCCTGAGCTGGAGGGGACCCCCAGGATCACCCAGAGCAGCTCCTGGCCCTGCACAGACCCCCAACAATCCCCCCTGTGCATCCCTGGCAGGGCTGTCCAACCCCTCCTGGAGCTCTGGGGCTGTGCCCATTCCCTGGGCAGTGCCAGCACCCTCTGGGGAAGATCCTTTCCCTGATCTCCATCCTCAAACCTCCCCTGACACAGCTCCAGCTGTTCCCTCAGCTCCCAGATGTTCCTTATGGAGGGTGTTTATGCTCTCAGTCTTATCAAGGAACAAGCACTGCACCAAAACCAGATCAAACCAATCTGATGGTACACAGAGATAACAAAACCCACATCAAATTATCACAGTGCTGCAGGCACAAAGGAAATGTCCAAGGCACACAGAGCACGGAGGTTTTGCTCTCCTGGAGAGCTGGGACACTCAAGCATCATCCTTGCAGTGCTTGTTTCCATCTGCTCCACAAACACTCTGTCATCTCCAGTGAATCCCTATGTAAAACGATATCAGCCTCTAAAAACCCCCTGTGCTTTGAGAATGTACAGCTTTCCTAAAACATGAGCTCCTGATTCACATCCTGCAGCCCAGAGCATCCCAGAGTCCCCACCCAGGGAGGGCAGAGGGCAAACATCAACCACTTCCCTGGGTTTTATCCTCTGGATCTGACCCATCCACCCCACCAGCACTGCTCTATTCCAGACACAAACTCTCCATATTTCTCAAGTTGTTTGCAATACTTAAAATTATTTTTCATCAATATTATTACCCCAAAACACATTTCCCCAGAGGATGGGAGGCATTTTGTTTGGGCTCCAAGGTTTGCTCAGTTTGCAGCTCAGACATTCACTCTCCTCCCCCTCCCACCCAACTTTCCCAGGTCTGACATCTGCAAAGCCAACAATATTTTGGGGAAACTTTATCTGTCCTGCGTGATTCAGCACACAGGAAGAGCAGGACAATGCTGCCTGCAAGGGCAGGACTGCTCATGTTTGCTTCTCCACCAAAAAAAAAAGGGCTGCAAGTTCCCATCGTTGTCAAGGACAAAGTGATAAGCATGCTTGGGAAATTGGAGACTTTCCTCTGCCAACACTGACCAGACCCTCCTTGAAAAACATCCTGGTGAACAAGCTGTAGCTAAACGAGAACAAATGTGAGCAGGAACATTTTCTGTCATCGTTTCAAAGCCCAAGGCACTGCACATTGGGATTCTGTGTAGAGCCTCTCCTTTCCCATCCCCCTGGCAGGATTCATTTCTGAACCAAAGGGCTGCCCTGGACATCCTGGAAGGAGCATTTCTCCATAGATATAAATATAAAAAAACATGTTTTGTGACTCAATCAGGCTCCAGGGGAGCAGGGCACTTCATCCAACACACAGCCCAAAGCTCAACAAGCACCTAAAAACACTCAGAAAATAAATGATAAAACATCCATCCATCCATCCATCCATCCATCCATCCTCTGCACACACAAACCCTCTCTCATGGTGCTGCCCAAGCACAGGGCAGTGCTCAACCTCCCTGAAAACGAAATATTTCTCCCCACTCCCCAAAGCAAAGGAAATCACGGTTGGATAAGGCAGAGTTGAAAATTAACATTGGATTTCAAAGGTGGGCACTGGAATTCTAAGGTGGGCACTGGAATTCTAAGGTGGGCACTGGATTCCTATGGTGGGCACTGGATTTCAAAGGTGGGCACTGGATTTCTAAAGTGGGCACTGGATTTCAAAGGTGGGCACTGGATTTCTAAGGTGGGCACTGGATTTCTAAGGTGAGCACCACGTAATCCTTGGCTAAGGAAGCTGAATTCCTCAGAGCACTGACACTCCACAGGCTCCCACCTTTCCTGACCCCCCTGTGACCCCCTCTGCCCTTCAAGCTGGCACTGCCGTGTTCCATCCCCTCCCATTTAGCTGGCTGTGCAAGGAAGAGGCTAAAAAAAGCTGGGGACAGAGCTGAAGGGAGGGCAGGAGCAGGTGCCCCCGTGGGAGGGAGCAGACGGGGAAGGCAGGCTGGCTGCTGGTGACCTTCCAAAGGACACTCCTGGAACAGGGCACTGCAAACCACAACTCAGCCAGCAGAGCTCCTTCAGCCAAGCTCTCCTCTCAGGGAAGCAGGATCTTGGGGCAGGAGATAAAAACCCAGTGCCCAATCCCAGCTCTAAACTCGGAGGGATTTAAGCACAAAGTGGGAGAGGTTTGAAGGTCGGTGCTGGAGGGGAGCTTGGCCAGGAGCTGCTCCATCAGCAGGGGCTGCTCCAAAGCCACTGTCCCCATCCCTGCACACATCCCCGAGCTGCAGGGCCAGCCCCCAGCCAGGCAGGAGGTTCTGGGGCTCAGCAGGAGCTGAGGCAGCCCCACATTCCCATATTTCAGTCCCCACAGGAAGGCAGAGGCACTCCCAGGTCCTCTCAGCTCCCTCCTGCACCACTTGTGCCTACAAATCCAGGTGCTTTTCCCGGTGATCCAAACTCTCAAATCTGGGATGGAGCCCCCAGCCAGGGCAGGATTTCTCCAGGTGTGTGTCACCAAAATCATGGTGGGACCTGAGGTCAACAGGGACACACCTGAAACCAGGACAAAAGTCATGGCAGGTGCTCCTTGGGGACACAAATGGGGCTGCAGGGCTGCCCTGGCTCCTGCAGCCATGGGAACAGCCCCTCAGGAAACTGGGATCAATTCCACACAGAGAACACCCAGAGCATGAGGAATTTCATGGTTCATTTTGCAGGAAAACCCCATGGGGTGGGTTTTTTTTCCTAATTCTTCCTCACTCCAGAGCAGGAAAACGCCCTGGTTCCTTTCCATCCCGTGTCTCCCTGTCTCTGCCCATGTCTCACACATCTGCATCACCTTTCTGAGGGCACATGAATTGTTTTGGTTTTTTTAAACCCTCTCCTTAACTCATGGAATTCCTTGGGCAGGATGATCATCTCTTCCCATGAAGTGGAGCAGCTTTTAGAGCTCTGCATCCATGACTTTAAACAAATTGATTTTTTTTTCCCCCATTTGTTTTCTTTAAAATGCAGAAAAAGCCACATTTGGTTTTGGCAGCTCCATCTTTGACCCGCACCCATTTCTGTCTGTGGAGTGAGAAACCCAAAAAGCAAAAGCAGCCCCGTGAAATCCAGCCCTGGGAGAGAGGAACAAACGTGGGGATTGATCAGTTGAGCAGAGCAGCACTGCTGACCAAACCTTTCCTTGGAATTGTTTGGATTTTCCGTGCATTGGAATTTATGGATCACCCCGTGGTGATTATTGATGAGTAATGCACCTCCATGGCCTGCCCCACTGAGTCATGGGAGACTCCAGTCAGCCCTAAAAAAACACACAGAGAGCTCAAATCCCCGCACAAAACCAATTAGAGCAAGGCTGGAATTTCGTGGAGGAGCCAAGCAGGCTCTCCTTGCCTCCCTCAGGTCCCCGGTGCCTCAGGAGAAGAGCTGGATACCAAAGAAATGAATCATGCAGGGAATGCCAACCTCCATACATCCAAAGCCCAGAATTACGAGTTAATAAGAAAGCAAAGCATTGTTCCCAGTGCCAGGGCTGTGAAATGAAGATTGCAGCTAATGGAAGCCCATCAGAAAGCTGAAGAACCCCAGCACGGTGTGCCAGCCGTAATGTCAAGGCAGAGTGAAAAGAGAAAAAAGCACACTAAAAAAAAAAAAAATATATATATATATATACAAAGGCAGGAATGCTGATTTCTGTCCCTGGCTGCAGCCATGGCAGGTTTGTGCAGCTCCCTGGGCCAAAGGCAACACAGGAGTGCAACCCTGGGCTGCTGCAGCTGCAGCCTCAGCCCAAATCCCTGTGATGCTCCCTGCTGCACAGGACACCAGGACACCAACCCTCCGTGCTCTGCTCAGCTCTGCACTGTGAGCAAACACCCACATTCCTCCCTTGAACTGAGCACATTTCATCTCTGCTCTGGCAGAACTCCCTGTGAGCGTTAAAAACCCCCCAAAATACAAACTTCTCCAAGGGGTCAAACCAACTTGTTCCTGCGTGTTCCAGCTGTCTCACTCTTCAGCTCTTTTAATTAACAGGGATCTTGATGATCCCAGGGGACAGGAGGGTTCAGAAGTTCTCTCTGGGCTCCTGCTGGGAACGTGTCAGGATGTGAACTGGAGCTTTTTACAATTCCTGCAGGGATGTTTCTGTCACAAAGGTGAGCACAGAGCTGCAGGGAGGCCAGGGGGGATCTCACCCTGCAGCTCCATGGGCTCAGGGTGGCACAAGGACATTTGTCACCCTTCCCTGTCCTGCCCTGCTGGACTCAGGGGACAGCCCCAGCCCTGCTCTGTGCCCAGGTCACATCCCAGGGCACTCCATGCCTTCCTGCTCCTCCCAACAGGAGCTCCAGGCCATGCCAGCTTCTGCCTGAGGAATTCTTCCAGAGCAGCAGCACCTCCCTCATTTCCAGGGCTGCTCCTGCCTCCTGGAGCTCCTGACAGCAGTGACAAAGGCACAGGCTGGACAGAACGAGCTGCTCCAGAGCCCTGTGCCCTCTGTGGGAGTGAGGAGCAGCCCCAGCATCCAGCTCAGAACACCCAGGAGCAGCTCACACCTTCCCCACCCACCCTCAGTGCCAGAACCAGAGGAACCTGGTGGTTCTGCCACAGAGAACATCTCCAGCTGCCCCAGGGACACATCCAGGCCCTGTGCTCCCACCCCACAGCACCCTGCACGCTGCATCCATCCACCCTGGAATATCTGACTGCACCTGGGTCCAACTGTGACACCCCCAGGCAGCACAGGACGCTTCATCCTCCCAAAAGCAGGTCCAGGAGCAGCAGATGGTGGCTGCAGGGTGAGTGGAGGTGACACAGAGCCATCCAAGGATATCCAAGCTGTGGGAGCCCTGAGCAGCTCATCCCCAGCTACAGAGCAAAGCAAACACTGCCACCAGCCCCAGCTCCCACAGTTATTAGCCAGGGGTTGTTATTTTAAAAGCACACACTGAGAACTTCTCCCTCCTCCAGCTGCTTGTTTCGTTTGATTCGAACAAACCCCATGGACATTAATTTTAGCTGCACTTAATTGAATAATTTCCCCGGGGAATGGCTCAGGGACAGTTTTAATGCAGGCTCTTTCCAAGAGCCATTACTAATTGGCACCCAGCACTGCCCCAGTGTGCCAACCAAAACAGCACTTTTGAATGTTCCTGGAACTGCTCTCAGCCCAGATGTGTTGAGAACTCGCAGTGATACGAGGCAGGCAGGGATTAGATTCACATCAGAGGGCATTCTGCCTTTCCTCTCCCAGTTATCTGCTAAAAGTCTCCTTCCCTGGAGGGGTTTGAGGGTAAAGCCATTTGTTCCTCCTCTTTACTCCCAACAAGTGACCCTTCCTTTCACTCACCCTGTTTGAGGCACAGCAGTGCAGTCACCTGAGATCAAACAGAGCTTTACAACAAAAACCTTCTTGCAGGAATTATAAAAAGTTGCCTCCAGCTCACAGCACTGATTGAAGTCCCCAGTGCTGCACACCCAGGGCTCTCCAAGCTCACAGCCCTCACTGGGCTCTTTGCACTTGTAATTAACAGTTATTTCTATTCAAATCCCAAATCCAAGTGCCCCAGCACCACAAAAATTTTGGGGCCTGACTACCCAAACTTCCAGCAAAACCTTCAAGTTATAAGGGACAATATCACCAAATTATTTTCCTACAGACGTGACTCTGGGAAAAAGCAAGGAAATCTTGCTAGGAGATAAAATCCCTGTAAAATCTGCATGTCCAGGAAAGCCTGGAGCACTGGGAGGCTGCAGGGCCACTGCCATGGCTGGAACAAATCCCTGCCAAGCAAAACACTTCCCCTGCTCCAAATGTGTTTGTGCTCTGCAAACTCACAGCAGAAAATGAAAGCACAGAAGCTGTTTCAGACTCCACATTTGTTTGTTTTCCCTTTATCCAAAATCTAAGCAGGATTTTTTTTTTTTTAAATACTGCCTTCAGAAATTGTTGGTAGCACTCACTCCCTGCTTTCTTTTAGCAACTCTCATTTTTTTCCCAGGTTTTTACACCACTGCAACCCTTTTCCATTGATATCTGCAGCTTTCATTACAAATACACAGCAGCTGCCACAATTTCCTAAGGTGCTTTAGCAAACCCTCATAAAACACTGTTTTGAACTCCTCCAGCTGAGGTTTCCAGTCCATTTCACAAAGAAAGAAACCCACAAAACCCCACAAAAACACTGAGATACCTACAACCAAAACAACCAACACCAAAACAAAAACACCAAAAAATAAAAGCCAAAAAGAGCTATGCTATAAAACCCCATAAAACATAATTTGGCTAAGTTGAGGTTTCCAGTCCATTTCTCAAAGAAAAAAAAAAAAAAAAAAAAAAAAAAAAAAA
>VWYP01003299.1:62658-78110 GCA_013400435.1 Pycnonotus jocosus
AAGAAAGAAAAAAACCCCCCAAACAAACAAACAGAAAAAACCCCCAAAACAAAAACAAAACCCACAGAAAAATAATAATAATAAAAAAAAAAATCTGTGTTCTACTCCATGCAGCTGTTGCCACTTTTAAGATCTCCTTGGCAATTCCTGCTCCTACAACTTCATAAAAGGTGGAGCCAGCCCAGGAATGTAACACAATCCTTGTGGGTACCAACAAACCAGGCCTGAGCCCAGGGAGAAAAACACAAAATGCAACAGTGAGGGAGAGCACCTCATCCACTCTGCTCACAGCCACCTCCTGCCACCAAATAAAAACCAACTCTCAGCTCTTGGCTCTGTGGCCAGCATCTCCAAAGAAAGGGATGCTGAAATTCCTGGGCTGCTGAAATTCCTGGGATGCTGAAATTCCTGGGCTGCTGAAATTCCCGGGATGCTGAAATTCCTGGGATGCTGAAATTCCTGGGATGCCTAGCAGGCTGAGCAGGATTTAATTTGATTTTAGGATTTTTTTTTAAAAAAAAATTCATTTCTAGGATTTTATTTTCATTCCTGCTCAAAGGAAAGAAAACTCAACCCAAAAAGCAGGACCATGTTGTCCCCCAAGGGTTAACAGCCCAGAGAACACCCCACATTTCTCACATGAGGAAGCTCCAAACCAGTGAAACATTTCATTGCTGTCCAAACCCCCACAATGGAGAATTATTCAACAACTGCAGATTGAGTGCTCCTGGTTTAAAGATTAAACCAGATTAAAGAAGATTGGAGGCAATGGCCAGCAGAGCTCCTGCAGAGCTGGAGAACAAACCAGAGAGACCCAAACATGGGCAGCTCCACACCAACACCCTCTGCAGAACCCCACCAGCAGCAATAGAGGCAAAATTTAGGGTGAAAAAAGTCCATTGGTCTAGTTCTGGTTCTTAACCATGGGAAAGCTGCATCAGCCTCAGAATTCCCAGAGTTTTTGGAATATTGGGAGTCCACAGAGCCTTCTGAACGAGCTCAGTGTGCAGAGCCAGGGGAGAGCACAGAATGTCTGGGTTGGAAGAGACCTTCAAGGTCATTGAGATGCCACCCTGCAGCACATTCCCAAATCAGTGACAAACACAGCACAGGAGGTCAGGAGGCCAGCAGGAAAAGATCTTCCTCACCAGCCCACCCCTGACACCAACAGGAGCTGGGAACTCCAGGAAAGTTCCCCCAAACCAGACCCAAAATGACCAAACCCCTCTGCCAGGTGCTGAAAGCTGATTGCCACAGGTCCTGCAGGGCTGAACATCCACTCTGCACAGCTGCTGCCTTGGGAAGGCTGAGCTGGAACAGGACAGAGCCAGAGAATAAAGCAGAGATTTACTGAAAGGCCTTTAGGGATACACCCTGAGCAGGACAAGAGCCTGGCCAGGGCTGCACCCAGGGTGGACACAAAATGGGCACAAAATGGGCACAGAATGGACCCAAAATGGGCACAAAATGGGCACAAAATGGACCCAAAATGGGCACAAAATGGGCACAAAATGGGCACAAAATGGACAAACAGTCACGAGGTCTCACACTTTGATCAGTTTTGGTCCATTTGCACCTTGGGGTTGAATTGTCCCATTGCAGCTCCAGGCTGTCAGGTCCCATCCTTCTTGTTCCTCCCTTCAGCCACCCTTGGTTGTGCTTTTGGGTCTGAAAGTTGTCCTTGGTGTGCAGCAGGAAAAGGATTTGTTTTGTGTCCGTGCTGTGTGCAGAGCTGAGTGAGCCTGACTGTGAGCTCACAGCTGCACCCCTGGGTGCACAGAATGGGAAAATATGAAAGCTGAAGCATGAGGCATCACATCCACAGTTAAACCTCTCCTAAAACACCTGAGCCTCACCTGAGCACTGAGGGCTTGGCTGGACTCTGCTCAGGGTATTTGGGGCAGGGGAGAGGCAGAGCAGGGGGAGGCCAGGCCTGCAGAACTCAAGGGCCATTGCAATAAACACTGGCCTTGGGAAGGAGCCAGCAGAGCAGCAGAGTGCTCAGCACAAGAGCATCACGCTGGGGACAGCTGCAGGGCATTATCCTCTTGGAGCACAAACCAGGAGGAAAAGCCACTTCAGAACTGGGCTATCAATCACGGGAGGAACCAGAAAACTCGCAAGTGCTTCATGGTTCCAGTATGGAAAGCAGCTGATAAAGCTGAGGTCAACCCAGGCATCTGGGACTAATCTCCAGCTGACAGCCTTCATCAAGCTCCACTGGAATCAGTGACAAATTGAGTAAATTAGCATGAGGAATACATCACCTACCAACGTGCTCAGAGCTGGGCAAATGGCAGGGATGGGATGCCCTGCAGCGATGGCACTCCTTGGATCTGCTGGCATCAGTGTCCTGCCTGCCCAGCCACCTGCCCAGGACACTGCCAGGCCAAAAGCAGAGACAGACACATCTCCAGGGCTGATGGCTCAAAAATATTCCATTCCCAGTCTTGCAGGCGTGGAAAAAAAGCTCTGATTATTTAGAGAAGTGGTTAAAACAACAGTCAGGGTGGAAGAAGGACTTGCACAGATAAGACAACCTCGAGTGCAGGCATCCCCATCAGCCTGAGCTAATGATTTTCTTTCTCCCACTTCCTTCCACCAAGAGCTGGGCCAACTTTCCATGTGCCCTCCCATGGATTTTCTGCAGATGTGGCTGAACTCTGGGCTGTTTGGGGTGGCTCTGTGCCCGTGGCTTTCTGCAGAGCAGGAGGAGGCTGCAGCACAGAGGGAACCCTCCCACAGCTGCTCCTCTGTGCTCCTCCCCTTCCCACAGCTGCAAGGACCCAAGGGGATTCACTGCACCAAGTGAGGGGTTGGTGCCACCAGGCTGGGGACACTGGTGTGGTGTCACCATGATGGGGACACTGGTGTGGTGCCACCAGGCTGGGGACACTGGTGTGGTGCCACCAGGCTGGGGACACTGGTGTGGTGTCACCAGGCTGGGGATGCTGGTGTGGTGTCACCAGGCTGGGGATGCTGGTGTGGTGCCACCATGCTGGGGACACTGGTGTGGTGCCACCATGCTGGGGACACTGGTGTGGTGCCATCAGGCTGGGGACACTGGTGTGGTGCCACCAGGCTGGGGATGCTGGTGTGGTGTCACCATGCTGGGGACACTGGTGTGGTGCCATCAGGCTGGGGATGCTGGTGTGGTGTCACCATGCTGGGGACACTGGTGTGGTGCCACCATGATGGGGACACTGGTGTGGTGCCACCAGGCTGGGGACACTGGTGTTGCTGCACCCTGCCCTATCTCCACAGCCCAGCCCTGAAGCCCAGAGTGACAGAGCCCAGTGCAGGAAGGAACCCTCGAGCTTTCCCTTTATCAGGGTGCACAAAGAGAGGCTTTATCAGACTGCCCAGATTGCTGGGGCTGCTCTGCTTCTCCTGCAAGTGTCTGCAGGGCTGCCCTGATGGCTCCCAGTGCATGGGAACAATGAGCACAGGACTGCAGCAGGCAGGGGTCAGCACCAAACAACACCTTCTTAGCCAAAAATATATTGTTTCCAAAGAGAAATTAATTTTAAAAAGTGAAAAAATATATATATATATGGCAAAAAATTAACTCCTAGTTCTACGTGTGTGATCTCAAAGTTGTGTTTCCTTATTACTTAGTTTAGGACATCCCTGTTTAAAAAAAAGATACACTGATACTACAAAAGGCAGGTTTAGCCCAGGGAGTTTTATTTTTTTCCTGATTTTTACCTAGGAAGAACATAAGCCATTTCTGTCATTTGTTAAAGCTGCTTTTGAGCATACTTGTACTCATCTGTTGTTCCAGGACCTGAAATAAAGGCAGAGATCTTTCTGAGCAGAACAAACATCAAATATCTGAGTGCACAGAACGTGCCTCTGCTACAGTAAAGTCACTGAGCCTTCCTGAGCCTGAGCAGAACACACCACCAGTAGGATTTTTAGCCCCAAATAAAGAGCCACGAGCTTTTTACAAGCCCGGTTTTAATAAATCCCAATAAAGCCCATTATATTTCCCAAGGCAACTGGAGGATGACCTGCCCTGCAAGGTCTGCCCTTTCTACCTTTGAGGCTCTGATCTCAATTTGGAGACATCTGGCAGTGCAGGCTCCTCATGTTTGCTCTTCCCATATGGGCTGGGAGAAAGTTCTGGATGTTTTCATCACTGAAAGGACAATGAACCCTCGCTGCATTGTTCCCAACCCCAATAACTCTGAAACCCAAACGGGCATTCATGGGTGGATGCATTGTACAAATCCTCACAAAGGATCACATTCAATGGCTGGGCTGAGGCCATTGTGTTCCTCTCTTTAAAGAGATGTTTTTGGACATTAAACACCACTATTAAACCCTTCTCCAGCTCAGCCATGACCTTGCAGCCTGGTCAGACCTTTCACCCTGCAGTGGGGAGCTGCTGAACCAACCTGCACCACCTCTGGAAACAGGGATAATTCTAATTCTAATTCTAATTCTGGAAAAATGTTGGCTTGTCAAGCCAGAAAGCACGAGCTGCTATCTTTAGCTATGAAAATCAGGGAAACACGGTCACTTCCCAGGGCATGCCTGCAGCTGGCCCCACACTGCACAGCTTTGAGCAGAGCAAACCCCAAACCACCCTTTAACCTGCACTGAGCTCATGAAGATGCAGAATTCGATCTCTTGACATTCTGTAAAACCTGAGGAAGCCCCAGCACAGGCAGGGTCAGGTGCTCCAAAAGCCACGGGGAGCTCACAGCCTGGCCACACTTCCAAGGGTCCTCATTTTGAAGTTTCCCATCCCCAGCAGGATTTCAAGACTTCAGATGTTGGGTTCGGGGCCTCAGCCTTAAATTATATTTTTCAAACCCTCTTAAAACGCGTTTAATCCTTTGTTTTCTTTGTGAGGAGAAAGGTTTCACATCTGTTCTGTCAACCTGCATTCCACAGCATCAGCCTGGCAAACCAAAGCAGCTGAGCTGTAAATCTCCCACAAGAGACCTTGCCATGGGAATGGAGGCTCAGCCTCAACTGCGGGCTCAGTTCAGCCAGAAAGCCAACATGAAACCCCAAAACAATGCAGGCAGCCCCAAAACAACTCTGGGAATGAATCCTGCTGCCTGAGAGAGAAAACCAACCTCATCCCACACCTCAGGCTGCAGCAGCACCACTCACCTGGGTCTGATCCCAAACAGACACCTGAGAGCCCACTGAGGGCAACTCACAAAGTTGAATTTTGCCCCATTTTCTGCAGCCAGCATCCTGATTTTATGAGCAGTGTGTAATTTCCAAAAGTGCTCAGTCCCTGTGAGCTGCAGCCCCTGCTCCCTTGGGCTCCCACTCTGCTGTGTGGGGACACAGGCAAGGAGACAGAAAGCAACAAGCTGAGCTCCAAGGATTTCAATTCCTCCAGCCAGATTTCAAGAGAAATCCAAATGCCAGCACTGCAATATGCAAAAAGCTGCTTCAGTGACAAAATAGAGCAGTAAAAATAATAAAAATCCAAGTATCAAAATCGCCCAGGACAACAGCATGTTACCAAGTGTCTCAGCTAAGGTCATAAAAAAGTGTAAATGTAACATTTTTTGATCATTGCAGCATATATTTGTTAGGTTTTTAGATTTAAAAGTTAGCTGCTACAAAGAAATCAATTTCTGCCAATAATTTGTTTCCTTTAGAGGAAAAGCAGTTTTGGAAAAAAGGTTAATTCAGCTCTGGAAGAACCTGGAAGGAAAGTCTGGCTGATGCACAGATCCTGAGCAGGAGGGGGGTGCTTGGTTCACTCCCCTGTCAGCACTCACTTCCCAAATATCCAGCAGCCCAACTCCTTTATTCCTTCTACTTTATACCAAAGCACTTTATTAAATCTCAATGCAGAGCTCTGTGAATTATTCTGGGCTCTGAGGCTCATCCTGTTCCTTCAGCTCTGTGTCTCCAGTGCTCTGAGCCCACCAGGAACGGGTCCATCACTGCTGGACACCATGGCTGAGTCCTCTTTGCCCCAAAAACTGGGAAAACTCCTCACAGTCAGTCCTGCTGAACTGACAGCATTGCCACGAGGCTCTGCTGCTGCAGGGGGGCTGCCAGGAAAGGTGCCAGGAAAGGAAAGGTGCCAGGAAAGGTGCCAGGAAAGGTGCCAGGAAATCCCCTCACCCTGTCAGGCCATAGCTGGGACCCAGCCTGCTGACACTAAACCCACACCAAGGCTCAGTGAGGGAGAAAACACAGCAAGATTTTCTGTGATATCTGTACCTGGACACCCAAACCACCGTGTGGGAGCACCTTGTTGTGTCCCCACACTGTGCCACCAGCACCCTGAGCCATCTCAACCCTTTCCTCTGTCCCCACACTGTGCCACCAGCACCCTGAGCCACCTCAACACTTTCCTGTGCCCCCACACTGTGCCACCAGCACCCTGAGCCACCTCAACCCTTTCCTGTGCCCCCACACTGTGCCACCAGCACCCTGAGCCACCTCAACCCCCTCCTCTGCCATTCCTGTGCTGTCCCCCAGCAGCTTTTCACGCTTCTCACTCCAAATCTCCTTCCTCCCCTTGGCCACAGGAGGAGGATGCTGCAGCTGGGGATGCTGAGAGCAGAGCCCAGGCAGCCAGCAGAGCAAACATCTCCAGCCATCTCCTCCTGGGCTGACAGCACTGTCATAATTCTGGGGCAAAGGAGCCCCCACCCAAACGGGCGCTCGTTTGCTGCTGGTTCTGGGCTGAGGTAATGGCTCTGAGCGTTCACAGCACTCTGGGTATAATACAACCTTTTGAAGTCCAGCAAGGAAAAAAAACCCATAAAATAAAGAGGGTTTTGTTGGGTCTGTGTGGGGTTTTTCACCCTCTTTGTTTTTTTCTCTGAAAGATGTGATACAACCCAGCTCGATACACAAATTAGAGGTGATCTCATCAGGCCATTAGGACTAAAGCAAGACCATCACTTGGGGAGGGGATGTGCTGGCCAGATAGCCCTGATTGGCCTGTGAGCAGGGGCTGTAAATGCAGCCTTCATTACACAGGCAAGGCATGGCTGCCAGCTTTCAATCCAGCCCTGCAGAGCCCATTGAGAAGTGGGGATTTGGGAGCAGCGTCCCACACTCGCCGCTCCCCTCCCCGGGCACGCAGCAGTGGATGGAGGGAGATGACCTGCAGACATCCCACGGCTCCTGGCTACCAGCACACACTGCCTGCCACCCTGGCACTGCCTGGGAGCGGCAGCAAAGGCACTTGAGAGCTCCCTGAGAACGGCCAAACGTGGCTCAGAGCTTTCTCCTTTCATTGCTCCCAAACTGGGGCTCCATCACATCTTTCCACCCAGCTCCTTTGGGCTCCTTTGTTGCCGAGCTAACAATGCTTGAAAGCGAAGAAAGTCTCATTTCTGAGATGGTTCTGTTTTCAATTGGGCAGCAGGACTATTTATTTTCCCAGCAGTGATGGAATTAAACAATTTGTCTCTGAAAGCTGCATAAGCCTTCACCGTGACATCCTCCCATCTGCTTTTGAGATTAAGGTACTTTGATTTTTACCAGCTAAAGGTTTATGAACTGCTGCATAAACCCAATTACTCTCATAGTAAATTATGTAAAGCTTACATGTTATTTTTTAAATTTTCCCCCACGGAGTACTCTGGAGATTCAGGACAGGAAAGGCTCACGGAGGCATTCTGAATTAAAAACCTGTAACAGGGAAAACCACGGAGCTTCCAGAAACTTGGAATAAAAAAGGAAAAAACCTCAATGTCATTATGTGAGGATGAGAGACACCCCAAGAGAGGCTTTTCAGGGGAGGACTGTTAAAAAACAAGTGAAAAAACCCCTCCATTTCAGTGGGAGGGAGCTCTTTAAAAACAGATGAAGTTTCATCTGAGGCAGCATTTATTCCTCAGCCTCTCTCTGCCTCTCTTCCTGACTGAAAGCAGGGGTGGGAGCGAGGCTTTGTGCTCACTTTGGGTGTCAGCAGCAGCAAACACAGCGTGGGCAGTGTGATTTGGGAGGGGTTAAAGGAGAGCAGCCCCACAGCACCAGGCTGAACCCTGAGAATGTGTGGGGCCATGGGGAGCAGGGGACAGGGACTGAGCCACCACTGCTCTGGGTGACAGGGACTGTCCTGGCAGGTAAAACCCACCAGTGCCAGGCAATAATCACAACCTAAAGCTGGCAGGAGCTGAGTGACCTTCTGGGCACCAGTTCTGGGACACCTTGCCCACAGAGAGGACACACAGGAGTGTAAGAGCCACTTTTACAGCCTACACCTTGATACATCCTTTTTTTTTTTTTTTCCCTCTCTTCACAAGCCTTTTTATTCTTTAAAACTTTAATTTTTGTTTACTTGGTGCACTTCTCCTTCCACTCACCTTTACCTAGCAGATGTCCCAGTGCCAGCAGGAGCCAGGCCCCAGGAATTAGGGGTATGAACAGAATTTAGCATTTTCTAGCCCAGGAAAGGGGCTGATGGCACTTGACCCTCTGAGCCCAGCATAGATCCACTGTGCATTAAATCAGATTTCCTGCCTGGGTTCCTCAGTGCAGCCAGGGACAGAGGTGTGT
The DNA here is from genome assembly GCA_013400435.1 of Pycnonotus jocosus. Classification (NCBI taxonomy): domain Eukaryota; kingdom Metazoa; phylum Chordata; class Aves; order Passeriformes; family Pycnonotidae; genus Pycnonotus; species Pycnonotus jocosus. Next base: position 71,158 of record VWYP01003299.1, read on the forward strand.
GACAATGCAGGGCTGATCATCTGTGTCACAAAACCTCCCAAACCAGGGTAGAACACTGTGCATGCTCATCACACTTGGAATTCAAACCCTGATGTCGTGTTTCCTTCCCAGAGCTCCCCTGCTCGTGCCACTGCTGCTCTATTTGCAGAGTTCCCAGGAGCTCAGCTCGTGTTCCCAGTGATTCCCTTGTCACCCTGAGCAAAGATGGGGACAGGAGCTGTGCCAGCAGCACCCAGAGGTGGGCACAGCCACCCCCTGCCCTCCTGCACCCAGGACTGCTCCATCCTCACTCTGCTTTCACTCCAGGATCCCCCACTGAAGCTCCCACCTTTTTAAAGTCTCCTCCCACCCCACACTCCCTAAATTCCCTCCCCTGTCCCGTTAAAGATTCCTCTCTCCTGGTCTCTGGTTTGCTGCAGGACAAACCAAGCGCTCAAAAGCTTCTTTTGCAAGCCCAAATGGGGATGGATGAATGAATGGAGCATCTCTGCTCCACCAGCAGGGCTGTGCCGGTGCCAACCCCGCCTCTGGGAGCCGCAGCATCCGCAGGGATGTCCCAGCCCAGCCTCCTCTCCAATCCCAATTCGTTCCGGGAGGTGCTGCCCATGCCTCCCCTCTGTGTGCCCTGCTCGCTGGGCTGCTGGAGGGAGCTCCAACAAATCCCTGCACGGCAGTGTCAAGCTGTCAACATGACCACAAGCCTGCTCTGCTTGTGAAAGGGCTGAGCTCTACCACAGCCTCTGCACCCAGGAGCCCTGAACACGGCAATTCCTGCTCAGAAAACCACTGTGTGCTCAAAAAAAACCACTGATCACCACTGTGTGCTCAAAATCCCTCACTGATCAGGACTGTGTGCTCAAAATCCCTCACTGATCAGGACTGTGTGCTCAAAATCCCTCACTGATCAGGACTGTGTGCTCAAAATCCCTCACTGATCAGGACTGTGTGCTCAAAAAAACCCACTGATCACCACTGTGTGCTCAAAAAAATACACTGATCAACACTGTGTGCCCAAAAAAAACCACTGATCAACATTGTGTGCTCAAAAAACCTCATTGATCAACACTGTGTGCTCAAAATCCCTCACTGATCAGGACTGTGTGCCCAAAAAACCTCACTGATCAACACTGTGTGCTCAAAAAAAAACCACTGATCACCACTGTGTGCTCAAAAAACCTCACTGATCAGGACTGTGTGCTCAAAAAACCTCATTGATCAGGACTGTGTGCCCGAAAAAAACTGATACGGACCATAAGGAAGAAAGAACGCTCCAAAGATTTCTGAAAAAAGGAAATAAAAAACTTCCAGGCTCCAACCACAGAGAGAGGTTTGAGGACTGGAAATGCCTGAGAAGTTTGGTTGAGCTATTTAAACTCAACAAAAGGTTTGAAATAAGCTGTGTTTTACTGGGGAGGGAATCCCACCACAGGGGACATTCAGCTGCTGGGGCTGAAGGAGTTTTCCACAGAGCCCAAATCTGGGGTGATGCTGCTGGGAGCAGCTCTGCAGGGACACAGAGACACTGTCCCCAGCACCACACCCTGAAAAAATTAAAATACCACCACCAAAGCAAGAGGAAACAGGAACTAAAAGTACTAGAGATGGTAAACTAAGAGAGGACTCTCCCCTTTTTTTTTTTTTTTAATATTTTTTTCAGGGTTTTTTTCCCTTTGGAGAAGAGCAGAGAAGTCATTTCCTTACACAAGCTGTTTTAATTCACATTTTCCTTCTGACATCTCCTTCACAGGCCCACCAAAACAACCCAGGGAAAAGGTCAGCCACTGCCATGCGTTAAGCAGTGAGGAAAAACAAGGCACATCCCACGCTGAGGACACGCTAATGGCTCTGTGGAGTCAACGCTTCCCTAATTCACTTTTTAAGACTTTCAGTTGCAAATTTTTTATTCAGCTTTCACAGCACAAATAGCCACAAGAAAGCTACCCAAAGCCTCAGCTCGCCACGTCAGGATTATTTGATACGGAGGTCACTTCCTCCAGCCCCAAGAAAACTCCTTCAAACCCTTTAAAAGACACCAGGAAAAAGGACAAGGAATACTTGTATCGATTTTAGGATATGAGACACAGGTCAAACACTGAGTGCACTAAAATAATTCCTGCTTCTAGAGGGATATAAAAGCATCAAACCCTCAGAAATGCCCCGTGCTGGCATCTGTGGGGTGCAAGAGTTGATTTATGGAGACAGATTAATGTGCCCACAAACCCTCCCACATTAAGGCCACTCTGACCTCTCCAGACTGGCTGCCAAGGTGATATAGGTCCAGAAGAAATCACCCTGCTCTGCTGTGAAACAACAATAAATTGGCTTCCTCAAATACAGTGCTTAAAGAATCCCAGTTCCTGACCTCCAATGTTTCCCTAGTAGGACGCTGTGCTGTAGGGAACAATCAGGATGACATTTGCTGAAATCTGTGGGATTTATGATATAATAGGTTGCACATATGTGCCAAAAGAGAGGGAAAAACTCCCCTCTTAAATCCAAGCAAATCAAGATTAATTAGCTATTAAAACAGGCAGGAGAACAGGGTGCAGTACAGGTGGCAGCACAGCCCAGCTCCCTCTCCCTGCACAGCCACTCCCGTTGTTTTTGGGGTCACGCTGGATCTGCGAGCACACTCTCACTGGGAAAAGCAAAAACTGCTCCTCCTCTGTCAACTCCTGCTCCCTGCAACCCTCCAGGTTTGCACTTCCATAAACAAACCTCGTTTTCCCAGGAAGTCCCCCGAAGTGCACAGGAAAGCCCCGCTTTGGCCTGGCTTTGATCAGCGGGACAGGCTGAGGATGAACTCGGCTGTTTTTACAACAAGGAGAGGCCAAGCTGCTCACATCCACCTCCCCACTCCAGCACATCCCCTGCAACTCCCCCTCATTCCTCCAGCCCGGTGAGTTTTTGTGTCCTGGCTGCTAATTGCAATTACAGGTGTCCCACAGCCCTGACAGATGTCCCCAATGCCACCAGCACTGCGGTGCGTGTCCAGCAGCACCACAAGGCAAACATTCCTCACCAGCAATGACAGCAGGAGGCTCCTCTGGCCCTCCCCATCACCCCAGGAATGCCAAGGAGTTGTTCCCACCCTGCAATCCGCTCGGTTTCCCCCTTAATCCCGGGCTGAAGCAGGGCTGTGCTGGCAGGAGGTGCCATCGATGCATCCACAATCCAGGACAGAGCCAATGTCATTGTGAGCCTGAGGTGGAGCAGCTCCACTCGCAGCAGGAGCTCCCTTTGGACAAGGAACTGGCCAGTTCTGACTCCAATCGAGTCGTGGTCCCTGCAAAAACACATCTGCCTGGGCTGAGGGCAGGCAGGAGCTGAGCTGAGCTGAGCTGAGCTGAGCTGAGCTGAGCTGAGCCTGCCCTTCCCTCCCTGCAGGGACAGGACTGGGGTGCTCCCCTCTCCTCCTGCACAATCTTCACCCCAAACACCTTTATCCAGCCCTCCACATCCCACAGGGATTGGGAACACGATGTAGGAAGAGATTTCTTGCAGGTGTAGTCTTTGTCCCCACTAACCCTGAAAGGCTGAGCCACATCCTTCCTTCAGGTGAGGGATTTGCTCTTTCTTCCCTCCAAATTCCTCCTTCCAGGTGAGGGATTTGCTCTTTCTTCCCTCCAAAATCCTGATTCTGCAACAGGGCAGAATAAAGGATAAATCCCAACTGTGGGATTTGTTTTCACACCATTTCCAGCAGTTCTCAGGTGCCACAGTTAAACTCAAACACGTTTCCAGCACTGACAGCAGCGTTGGGCATCCCTTGGTTTGTTGTGCACAGCCCAGAAAATTGAGACACTGAGCTGCCACTGCTCCACACCAACATCTGGCATGGAACCCTCTTGTTGTGTCACCCCCAGCCTGGGAAAACTCTGAATATTGACAGACAAAAATACTGAACATGAAAATTCTTACTGAGCACACTGAGCTGGTGGAGAGGCCAGGACCAGCAGCCACAGGGACACGTGGGTACCAAAACACTGAAATTTGGGCAAGAGCAAGTCTCTCCTCCCCAGGCTTCTGGAAGGCTCCTTTAACACTGAACTCTTTTCACTCAGCTGTTTTCCAGGACATTTGAGCTGTTTGTTAAATACCCAACATCCTCTGCCACTTATCTGGAGAGGGGAAAAGCTCCTTGAGCCACTCTGTAGTGGCAGAGTTCCCTGAGCAGACTGTGACTTGTCCTACACAGAAAAAGGGGCTGCTCAGCAGGAACCTCCCATGTGAACACCCTGCTCAACACTGAGAGACAAAATCAGCAGGGAAAAGCTCTGAATCCTCCCCAAAACTCACTCCTGTGAACACCTGGCTGTTTAGGGAGAGATGAGAGGGATGCAGTCAAACCAACACCACTCCATCACACCAGGACTGGCAAAACACATCCTCAGGGCTTTGCATTTTCCAAAAACACAACCCAAAATTGAGGGAAGATTCCTCCTTCCCCAGTGTGGCCGTGGCAGTACCTTGCCCTGGGACCACAACGTCGTTCCTCCAGCGCTGACGGACGGATTAATTGGAGACAGCTGCAAGGAGAACTCTCCCAACGACATGATTCATTAGTTTTCATAGATAATTACATCTGCTCATGGCCTCACACTGAATCATTCATTTGGGGAATTTTTGGGGGCATTAAATGGAAACGCAGTAATCAGATTTGTTAATCCGTGGGACAAGGCAAACCAAACACAATTTTGTTCAGGGGATTGTTTGATACTCTCAAAACGTTGACATGAATTCAGCAGCAGGAAAAAATTAGCAGCATAATGTTTGCTCATGAAGATTAGGAATTATTAATGGTAATCACCCTCCCTCCCTCCCCCAGCGCTGGGGAGCAGACTGGGCAGATTCCTTCCTCCTCCTGGGCTGCAGGTTCCTTCCCTGGATGCTTCTTTGTGCCTTACACAACCCAGTGGCTCTCTCAGAATGCACAAAGATTTTCTGATCATTTTTTGATAGAATTTCTTTCGTTTTGATAGAATTTCTTTCATCTCTTTCCGTAGAATGAAAGAATGAAAATGATCGATATTTGGGGTTGCCACTCTCTGGATTCAAAATACTTGAATGGTTTTTCATTGGTGGTGTAATACACACCAAATAATCAGTTTCAAATATGATTTAGCTGGTTTTATTACTCTGAAACAGCAGCACATACTCACAGAGAGAAACCCCAGACAGATCTGCAGATCCAGGCCAGTTCCCTCCCTATCAAGGCACAAACTTTTTACTAATCTGAACTCCACTTTAAAAACTGGCAACTTTTTGCCCATTTTTTTTTTCTGGAAGCCCCTTTGGAATTTTTCATCTCTCAGCTAAAAAAGAAAAAAGAAAAGTAATTTTCTAATCTGCACTATTTATGGTCAATTCATTCCCATTTTTTCTTGAACCAATATACCCTTCCTCAGCTCCAGTAGGTTTTTTTTTTCCCTCCCCAATATTTTACTGCCAAAACACGAACAGAAAGCAAACCATTATCTGCAATCCATCCCCAGCTGGCCAGACTGCACAGCCCAGACATCAGAGCCCTCTCTGTGCCTTCCCACTCATCTCCACAGCCCTCACTTCTCCTCTGGACCTTCTCCTCCTCCAATTTATTCCTCTGAAACAAGAAGCAGAGCATTTTTCACAAAGCTGTGTCCAGCTGCAGTGACTTGTCCTGGCCTCAGGCACAATTGTCACCTGCTGCAGCTCATTTTCTGTCCCCATCAAACCAGCAAAGATCTGCTCAGGTTTGGGATGAGCTCAGTCCATTGCTGCAGCTCAAAAGCAAACTCAAGGCTCCATCCTCACATCTCAGAAATTCCACTCTCATCATCATCATCATCCCATGACCTGAACTCAAAAGCAAACTCAAGGCTTCATCCTCACAACATCTCAGCAACTCCACCCTCATCATCATCATCATCATCATCATCAGCCCATGACCTGAACCACGCTGAGGAAAATACAAAAGATCTGGGAAGAGGCATCTCAAAGGCCCCAGAGCTTTCAGAGAGGAGCAGCTTAGCTTCAGCAGCACCATCCCAGTGGAAATCCCTTTTTGAGGGGCCTGGGAACAAAGGGCAAGGTGGAGAACCCTGCCCAAAAGCCCAGAGTGAGTCCTTGGGCAAGGCAGGAGCACCAGAGCCCAGCTGCTGGATGACAGCCCCAGCAGAGCTGCTGCTGGGTGTGCAGGACAGAGCAGCCCTGAGAGCACAGCTTGGATCCATCCCTCTGATCCTGCTGAGAACCTGACTTTAATGGCCAACCTGGGACCTCCTCCTCCGCTGAGGCTGCACCTACACACTCGTATTTATCCCTGCTGAGGTCTGGGGAGAAGGGGGATTGCTCCTTGCGAGCTGGAACAAATTAATGCTGCCCTGGGAGTTATTATTTTAAGAGAAAGAAGCAGCAGGAGCACCAAGGTAAGCCAACAGCCTCGATTTTCCTTCAGTGAAGCCTGTGACAATGCACAGTACATTCTGCCAGGATCCATCCCAAACACTGATAAGCTCCTACTGGAAAGCATCCCAGGCCCTGCAGTCACGTCCCCATTTCTGCAATACCTCCAACCCTCCCAGCCCTGTCACAGGGAGACCCTTCCCGAGGAGGAGCAGCACTGGAGACAGCTCCTCACCTCTGCCGAGAGCAGCAGCACTTGTTTGTGTAACTGGAGACGTGGCAGGCCCTCTCCCGCCGTGATTTAAGCGCTGCCAGTGTTAGAAGGAAAACAAAGAACAAAGATGCTGAGATATCCATCATCCCAGCAGCGCCCGTGGGGAGTAGCTGGAGGAATGCAGCGCTTCCAGGGCAGCCTCCCCTTCCTGTGCACACCGAGAGCACTCGGCAAGGAATTCACCTCTTCCAGCCCAGCCAAGGCTCAGCACCCAAAGGAATTCTCCTCTCCCAGCCCAGCCAGGGCTCAGCACCCAAAGGAATTCACCTCTCCCAGCCCAGCCAGGAATTCACCT